>PVJX010012566.1:0-49954 GCA_004027295.1 Dolichotis patagonum
TATATAAGACTTTATGGTAAGCATGAGGCCCCATCTCATAGCTTCGAAGTCTTTCAAAGTTTTAAATCATCAGTTGGAATGGTGTTATCCTGTTTTGTTTGACTATATCATACGTGATGATATGAACAGCTCTTTTGAAGAAAACATTATGACAGCTATTGCTGATTTAATATTATCCTTCTTAGAAGTCCTACCATGCATTTTTGTTCTATTACCATTGGTTCTATCTACCACATTGTGTCTTATGGGAATTTGAATATGTGTGATAGTTCAAACAAATTTTTTTCTTTTTTATCACAAATGAGATATTATAATACCCATTGATCTTTTTCTGTTATTCGGTCCAGAAAGCCCTGGAATTCTTTCACTCTATGCATGGCTTTATACTATTGTGTTATGTTTGATATTATTGTAATTGAAACTATGCTCAACTATAGCAGAGTAAGAGATATGGTGTTAGCTACTGTTGATGTGCAGCTGACTTAATGTAAAGTGCTGTGTTGCCTATGTTGTCCTCTTCTGATCTGCTCTGTACTGCCCCCTTTTGTTTTATTCTCTTTTAAATAAAAATAAAATTTAAAAAAAAAGTGAATAATAAGCTTTACATACAACGGGACACATGAAAGGATTACAGTAGATTCCTTGTTAGAAGTAAGGCAATATAGTGTTAGCAGAGTAAGATTTTCAAGTTGAAAAAAAAAACCCCACTACACAAAATTCTATATCTAATATAAATAACGCCTCTCAAGTTAAGGTGAATTTTTTTAGAAACTGAAAACAAAGTGAAGATAAAATTCTTTAAAAAAAGGTCCATCAATTGAAATGTGCACAAATAAGCAATAATAAACTTTCAGATATTTACCTGTGTATAATGGCCACATACATAAGAACACGATAGATTATTAAAATCAAAATATTGAGATTCATTATACCAGCTGGCAATAGCAGATTTTGGAGTAAATTCTCTGAATCCACCTAACCAAATATTTTCTCCAATATGTGCAAAATCTCGGTAGCATTGATAGGGTATTTTTAAACATTTGTTATGTTCAAATGTGCATTTGTTTGCCCATGCTTCAGCCACCTTTGCTAAACCATGATCCCAACTCTGAAAAATAAAATAAAAAATAAATAAAATTTTCATATTCATTTCTATCAAAATCATCCTAATTACTATAATCAGTTAAAGTGTTTAAATTTATTAATTTAATAAATACAGCTTTTTGTTATTATGTTCATGGTGATTTCAATTTCTTTATATTTCAAACACATATATTTAATATTCATTTATGACAGTTCATTTTTCTGTTTCCAGTACATAGCAAATGGTCTGGTACATTAGAGGCACTCAACAAATACTCTGAATGTGAATAAAAGAAGGCAGAGGAAATGTAGTAATTCAGAGCTCAGCAAATTTATTATAAAAAGTACTCATCGGGTTATTATTTTTATTAACACACATTAGTAATCTCAAATTTTTTCATTTTTACTACTTCTTTTGCTGAGGATGTAAAACTTTTTCAGTCTCCCATCTTTTGTGTTCCACTGCCCTGTGTTTTGAGTTTTTAAGACACAGTTTGATGAATGATGAAAGAGAAAAGGAATGATGATTGTGAAAAAAACAATATTTAAATATTGAAGTATTGAATCATGGAGTCTACTCTGCAAGGGGAAGAAAAGACCAGAGGGAAATGACATTTGGGGAGAGGTCAGCAATCCACGTTAAACCGTGCTTCCAGAGCAGCTGACATACTTCTTACGACATTGTCCTGTGTTTAGCAATTTGCTTGTCTTTCTCTTTGCTATTGTTAATCTTTTTAAAATTTCTATTTTATTAACACATATTTATTTCAAAGTTAATGAAATTTATAGCCACAAAGTGCTTGAATAAAATTTTACGTGTTTTGGGTCCTACTGTGTGTGTGTGTATGTGTGTGTGTGTGTGTGTGTATGTGTGTGTTGTTAGAGATTGAACCCAGGACTTTTGCATTGGATTAAATCCCTAAGCCTTTAAAACAATGTTTTATTTTGACACAAGTTCTCTATAAGTTGGCCAGGCTGGACTTGAACTTGTGATTCTCCTTCCTCCTTCCAGTTGCTGAGATTATAGGCATACATTACATGTGCAGATATTTTTGTTCATCTTTGTAGTTTGATGCTTTACTTCATTGATAAAGTTCGATTTTTTTCATTTCTCTTTTGTATAAATACAATGTATGTAGGATTCATATTTTCACATGGTTGTATCTTTCCATCACCTCTGAATGGATGAATTCTATAAGGATCTTTTGTAGGGACAGTTTTGTGATCTTGAATTTCCTGTTTTTGCTTTTCTTGGAAGGTCTTTATTTCTCTTTTTTCCCTTAAGTATTACCTTGCTGAGTATAATAACCTAGGTTGGCAGTTATTTTCTTTCAGGATTTAAAATAAAAATCGATGTTCTTCTGAGTTATAGAGTTTCTGCTAAGTGACCTGCTGTTAGTTGAATGGGTTTCCTCTACTGTGACTTGGGTTTTCTTTTTCTTACATTTTGACAGTTTGTGTCATAGAGAAGACCTTTTCTAGTTATGTACAGTTAGGTTCTATAAACCTCTGGCAAATGGATCTATACAATTTCTGAAGATTAGAAAATTTTACGCTATTATTTCATGGACTGGATTTTCCATTCCTTTAACTTTTATCTGTTTGCTTTCAGGTATTTCAATGATGTAGATATCTGTTTGCTTAATGATGTCCTAGTTTTTTTTTTTTAAATGCTAGCAAAGTTCATTGAAAAAAGTCAAAGTGAAGAATGATAGAGAAGTTCACACTGTAGAGTGAACTTGGGCTGAGAAAAAGAGGAAAAAAGCTAGATAAAAGAGCAGCGTGGAGGAAGCAGGGCAGGATATCATGAAGAAAGCCGTGATAGCCTGGGGTCTCAGGTATCTCGAATACTCTATTCTTTTTCATTTTTTCTCTTTTTCTTATTCCTGTCTGAGAAAGATATTTCACCCGGCCTGTCTCTGAGCTCTGATTTTCTTTCTTCTGTTTTACATAGTCTGCTATTGAGGCTTTCAACTGATTAGCATTATTTTACTTACTAAGCTCTGAATTTTCCAGATTTTTGTTTTGGTTCCTTTTCAAAATCTCTGTCTTTTTTGCTGAAGTTTTCATTCAGATCCCAATTCATTCAAATACAAATTTCATTTAGCTGCTTATTTGTATTCTCTTGGATAAAAAGCTTTTTGAAAATCATTCTTTTGAAATTTTTATCAGGGGTTCATCCATCTAAATTTATTTGGAGTATGGCAATAGTGAGTTATGATGTTTGGGGGCTATCATTACTTTTTGTATTTCTTGTGTCCTATATAAAAGTTTGCATATCTAGTTGATCAGATATTCTTCCACCTCAGTGGGATGGCCATCACTGTAAGTAGCTTTTATTTAAAGATGTGTCTTGTGTTATTGCTTTGTGATACAATGCTAATTTCCATCAGGGTACCATAGTATAGTTTTCCCGTAGATTCTTTCACTGTGATTAGCACATTTGAGCACAGTGTGTTCTATGCTTCTGTTGGAGAGACCCTTTCTCTTTTTATGGCATGCAAGAGTGGGGACACTCTAGTAGTTCAGGCAGGCCTCATGTAAATAGCAGTGTGTATGTGTTTGGAGCACATTGGACACTTTGACAATGAAAGTGGACGTCCTTATATGGTGATGGGGGTTTCCTTGGACATTACTAAAATGATGCATCTGTTACTTGTAAGAAGCTCTGGCATTTGCTGCACCAGTAGTGATGAGATGTCTGAAGCACCTGTCCTCTGACCAGATGATGAAAGAAGCGATGGCTGGAACAACAGCAGCCCCTCTGTGGTTCTCATACCCAGTCCTAGTGGCAGTGGATGGTCAGACAGGTATAGGAGCAGCTGGCGTGGTTCCTTCATGGGACCGTGAAAGTGTGCTAGTACAGAAACTCTGTTGCTACTGTGGGAGTACACACCCAGGAAGAAGACTTCCATACTCCCAGCTGTATGCACCTGGGGGTTGGTGTGATATCTAGAGCTTTTTTCCCCACACTCTTTCAGCTATAGTGCTTGCCACTGACCTAGTGGGAGCGATTCATGACCAGATCCAGGCAAATTCTTACTGGGGCTTTTTTTGTCTCTTTGCACTCTTAGTGGGGTAATAGCTGGGGCTTTTCTCCTCATTCATTGAAGTGAAATGTCCAGCAGTGAGTGACAGTGGGGGCCTAGAAACAAGGAAGTTTCTCTGCAGACCTCTCGGCCAAATATTCTGTGGCTAGGTGATAGATGGACTTGCAGTGTTTCTTAAAGCTGCCTCCGTAGCCCACTATGATTCTTCCCCACATTGCTTGTAATGTATGACTATGTGTAGTACTGAAAGAGGGGTGGCAGGAACTGTGTGGGTGACTCACTCATGACACTGGTATAAAGTAAGATGCAAACTTGAAAAAATTATGAAATTTTCTATGACTACTAACTACTGTGCTGAAACAGTTTTTTTACCCTCACCCTTGCAGAGAGGAAACTCATCCTCTAGCTCTGGAACTGCATGTCAGGTGCCAGGATATTTTGTTTTTCTTGCTGTGATGTCATCCCATGCCTTTGAGTCTTTAAGGATCTAGTTTCTTGCTCATTTCCTGTGTTCTTCTATGGCTCTTCACCCCCAAATGCAGTTACATACTTGTTTCCTGGTTCTCCTTTGTGAAGGAGACAGGTTAAAGCTGGGTGCCTCTATTAAATCATCTTGAATGCCTTACAGTTCCTCTAAATAGCCAATAGTATGAAAGAAACATGAAAGAAATTTATATGCTAAGCCCCACATTTACTGTTTGCAATTCTTCTCTCCTCTGAAGTCTAGATTTCCTCTGAGGAAATCTCTGAGCTTTCTTTAAATCTCTGTATTTCTTACAGAGCCATTTTATTTTGAATTTTCATATTTAGCATTTGTTTTTGCCTGCAAAAGTCTTTTGCTTTTGTTTTCTTTAAATCATTTTTCTTTATAGTTTACTTTCTATGTTGAATGAAGATAATTTAGTATTACACTTATGTTTTAGAGAATATCGTATTTCCTTCCCAGGCTCAGATTTCTTTCCAGATTTTTCCTTTCTTTTATTGATACCAATTTGTCCCTCATATGTCAGTTGTGATTTCCTTATAGTCTGGTTGGGTTTTGATGACACTGGATCTGTGACTTTATATTTTCCATAGAGTTTGTAAAGTTATTCTTCTGTCCATTATCTATATGATTTCTTTCCTATTTCCTTCTAATACAGCCATTTCTCCTGAAATGACCTACCTGGTTATAGACTGTTTAAATTTACTTCCAGCCTCTTGAGACTTAAAACCTACCACCCCCAAAATAAAATTAAGACAACCTTCTCAGACTTATGACACAGGAATGTGAGTGAGACTGGCAGTGTGGCCTTTTGGTGGCTTTTTATACAGTGTAGTACTGATTGTACTGTACAGTACCATACTGTGGTTTGCTGTTCTACTATACATAGTAGTAATGCATGTAAAAATGATAAAATACAAGCAAAGTCATAAAGTTAGTTTCTTTTGACCATTTCATGCTCTGAATATTGTAATGAAATTCCTCATTTAGCAACCAATTCTGGTTGCAGGACAAGAACTCGGTCATTAAATGAGGAGTACCTGTACATGTATGTTAGACTATTTGGATTTGTTCTAGTATTATATATTCTGTTTTTGTAGTTGTTGTCATTTTTGTTTGTTTTTTGTGCTTCAAAGTGAATAATTTCTAATAACCTATCTGCATTTACCAATAATTTCTGGAACTGCATTTAGTCTTTTTAAAAGTCTAGTTAATGAATACTTCATTTTAGCTATTGTTTTTCTTTCAATTTTAGAATTTCTACTTGGTTCCTAAGTTTCAATTGATTTGCTGACATTTTCCACTCTCTGCCCACGTTGCCTCTGTATTTCTCTTAGTTCCTTAACATATTTTGTTATTTAAAATCTTTGTCTACTTATTCCAAATTCTTAGTTCTTCAATGATTTTAAAGACAATATGAATTTTTTTTAAAAAATCTTTTTCAGTGCTTCTTCATTATTATACAAAGACTAACGGCACGTTGCACACTTCTACATCACTGTAAGAAGAGTCCAGCTACTCAGGAAGCTGAGACAGGAAGACTGCAAGTTTGGGGATCGCCTGGGCAACTTGGGGAAGCCCCATTGCAAAACAAAAAAGGGCTGAGATGTCGTTCAGTGGCAGAGTACTCCTGAATTCCATCCTCTGTATTTAAAAAAGGAAAAAGAAAGGAAAAGGTTTCTTAGTCTTTTAAAAATTGGCTCTATTAACCTTTAGGACTTCCTTTCTTTCTCGTACTTTAGCAGAATTCCAGGTTGCACCTGTACATTTTCTATCCCGCATCTGAATTCTCTCATTTTGTTCCCCACAGAAATCTTCTGTCAGGGTAAAAATACAAAAAAAAAAATAGGTGTTATTAATTCTTATTGCTAATGGTTATCATTGATTCTATACTTTTTCAATGGACAAATCTAGGAAATAATTAATGAAGAAATCATGAACTCATGCTAACATTTCAACTCTGATTTAGCAATTAGAGTATTTTAATTTTGAGTATGTCCTATGTCTACTTCTCATGCTGAAATTCTTGAGTTTTAAAAACTAGCATAATTACTGTTTTCTGTATAATAAAATGTACAATAAAATTGTTTCAAAACTCTCACAGATATCACTGCTAGCATTAAATTTTTAAAATGTAATTGAAGATTTATTTCTATTTAATTTGGCCTCAGGATGTATAGTAGTAGAAATAAACAGTTGAAACACTGTATTGCAAAGTCACTTACATAATTTTAAGTATATGTACAAGGTCAATTTGATATAAGAATTTTATTTTTAAAATTTTGTTTCTAAAGGATATTTTTTCTTTCAGGTAAAATATTAAAGTTAAATAAAAAATTACACATTTACCAAGTCAAATTATAGAACAAGGTAAATTTAAAGAAGATACATTTTTGTTCTTGTCTCCTGCAACCTATTGCCTCTCTTCCTCTGTCTTAGGTTTCTGTGTACACTTAAATTATTTTTACATTTATCTTTTCATTTTTGCTTTAGAAAATATAGCACATATGTGTGATTACATAGCATTTATGTCTAAATATGTAAATGTATACACATTTAAACAGCATTTTCATAGTATAGTCCTTTGAAAACGGAGTCTATAGTCAAATTAATATTAGAAAAAAAACTACATAGCTAATACATACCTTTGACTCCCCCAGTCTTTTGAAGATTAAGAGAAACATTACATACTGAAATATTTTAAACAATTCTGCATTAAAGAGATCAGTTTATATTATTTTCCACATCTATCTGACACTCCTCCTCAGAAAATCATTTTCCCATACAGCGTAGTTTTGAACTTAAATAAGTGCCTGGATTGTGAATTTTAAAAAATATTTATTTTCTATTGGACAGAGAAAAAGAAAGCTGAAATAAATAAGGTAGAAGAATACCTATACTTGCATAGTAAATAGATAGATTCACACCAACTGTTCCCCAAAATAGCGTATTTATCAGAAAAAGTTACAATGGAAAAAAAATTCCCAGTATGACAATGCATATGCAAGAATTTGTTTAAAACATTCATGTAAATTGTAGGAATTATTTTAGTAATCTAATGTTCTTTTTGCCTATTCTTCCATAGAGCACTCTTTTGCCTTATTGTCCATGTGATGAAGGTCTTTGGAAAATGTAGCCAGTGCAATGTTTTGAATTAAATTTCCTAAGTTTATTATTATTCATGAAAAAGACTATTTGATATTATTCAAGTGCTGATTTCATTTTTCACCTTCTTCTGGAACATTTTATCTTTCAAATAAATAGTACATATATAGTGTTGTTTTGGTCTTGAGTTCATAAGATATAAAATTAAGAAAGAGAATAAGACAATCATCAGGAAAGCTGTAATTTTATATGTGTTATATCGGATGGGCGGTAGAGAGGTAGGGAGGGAGGGAGGAAGACAGGAAGGAGAGAGAGAGAGAGAGAGAGAGAGAGAGAGAGAGAGAGAGAGAGAGAGAGAAATAGAGACAGAGAGAGATGTAAACCGCAATGACTTCAACCATCACATTTCAACCAGCACCTCCCTGACCCAAGGAGGCTTAGTCTGGGCAACAAAACAAACAGCTTCAAATTGTCCTTTCTCACACATTCCTACTATTGCCTTGGACGACACTGCCTAGTCAAACTGTGATTTGCATTAAACTACAGGCAGAGTTCAGACTATTCAGACAAGTAACTCCATGAACCCTAGGATGAATCAGAGAAACATCAGCTCAGCCCCCTCTTTGTCTCACCATATATTTCATATCGGCCGCGGAAGGAACGACGTTGCCTCGAAATTCATTGTGGGAGTCAACACACTGTTGGATAAATTGTGGGTCTTTTAGAGATGGGACTTTGGAAGATTTACTAGTTGCTAAACACAGACCAAAGATCCATAAGCAACTCAGTTTCATCCTCAGAGCCATAGCAGGACGAGGAGGATACCCAGACTGCAGCAACCGGTAACGGCTGGGGCAGCCCGACCTCCGCGCTCGCCCTGGGCTCCATTCTCCTGCACCCGCTCGAGCCCAGCGCGAGGGTACGGAGCACACCGTTCCCGCGGGTGTTGTCGCTAGGGGTGCTAGGGGACAAGACCACGCAGCCCTGGGCTTCCGGGGAATGCCACGAGGCGTCCTGTGGTGCAGAGTTTTAACTGTGAAGATCCATTCTGGGAATCCTTGCAACGGGTGTTTGGACACGAGTTGCAAACGGGTGTTTGCAACATGCAGGTAGCAAAAAGAGCCAGGCGTTTGGATGCGGCCAGTGGAGCAGGTCTGTGTAAAGTATCGTGGTTTCATAGACTCGGCTTCCCTGTACAGATTTTTTTTTACATTGTTTTGAATAAGCTGCCACATCATTTTGTTCCTTCCATTGGGGATTGGGAATCGAGTAATAGGCAGTTTGTAAGGTGCTGATTTGATAGTTTAGAGCGCTGCTTCTGTTAGTATGCCAAAGACTAGGATTATGAAGAGAGTAGGTTTGCTGATTTATTTCACCTAAAATATAACGCAAGTGTTTGGTTTTATGTTTTAAACTCATTATGCTAATAATATTGTTGTTGAAAAATAAAACAATTTTTCTAGGACATAACATGACTTTTTCCAGAATTTCTGTGTTTCAAACAAATATCATTGTTTAATCATTTAGGCTGATTACAGTGCCATTTAATTCAAGTGGACGCATGCTAACATCTGCTGAATGTTCTGCCACACTAAAGTAAACTTTATACAACTAGCATGAATGTTCTAAAATTTACTTTGATGTAAGTAGTTTTCACTTTGAATGGGAAGCAGAAATTAAAATATGAAACAAAAAATGCAAAAAAAGAACCCTATTGGAAATTGTACTGGGTCATAGAGAAACTATTTTGGGTCTGTGTATATTCTCTTTCTCTCCCACCCCCATGTAAATATATATGCCTCTCTCTACATGTACATTTTATATAGGTACACATGTCCCTGGAATCCACAGAGCAAGAGAGCAGGCTTCATCAGAGGTTTGATGTTGCCATCTGAAATACGAGGCCTGGTAATTCAGAAAGCATTTTTCTATGTGGCACTCTAGAGGCAGAATTCTATTTTCTTTGAGAAACTTTAATCTTTGCCTTCAACTCACTGGAAGAAGTCCATCCACACTAAGAAAGATAAGAGTAATCCACTATATTCAAAGTCTATTGATTTAAATGTGAATCATTTCTAGAATCTATCTTCACACACCTCTTGACTAATGTTGGATCAAATAGGTGATCATCATAGTATATCTGAATCATGGAACTAAGCGTCATACCCTTTTGGCCCCAAAATATTTTCATGTGTCTTATTACTTTATTTTCCTTTTTCCTCTTACACTCATACTGCATTCAAATAATTTAAAAGCCCTTTTTAGCTTTACTTTTAAATTATTTCTCATTCTGTGGATAGCCAACACTCAGTATGATACTAATATTTTTTCTTACCAAACCAAGGTAATAGTATCCTTCTACTATGCTTCTGTTTCCTTTTTTACTACCTGTGGTTTATTTTCTGAAGAACTGAAAATTATCACTCTTAAAATATAATCTTTCCTTTCCACAAAATTCCAGTAAAGGGCTGGGGATATGGCTCAGTAGCACAAGTGCCTGCCTGGCAAGCACAAGGTCCTGAGTTTGATTCTTGATACCATAACAAACAAAAACAAACTCCAGCGAACATCCTTCACACTTTACATAAAATCTGCAGCTCTCTGTATAGCTATGAGGCACTATATAATCTGACCATGATAACTACATGGTTCCTTTTCCTGTATTCTCTCAATATTCCCCCATGCCTCTCTTACTGCAACCACATCTTTCAGCTTGACAAGAAATCTCTCTGCTCAGGCTCTTGAGCTTTCTCTTCCTCTTGCTTTCAGTGGTCCTGACGGAGGGCCTCTCTGTACAATCTTCAGTGACCACAGGACATCACTTACTGCCAGCATAATAAAATAATGTAATATCATAATAAAATTATAATATCATTATAACAATATAACATCATTAATCATAATCAATATAATTATATATCATCAATAATTAATATGCTAATATATTAATTATAATTAATATACTTATATATTAAATATAATTAAAATGTTAGTATAAATTATTAATTAGTATAATATATAAATAACACATACTATTAATTCATCAATATAAATATAATGTTAATATATTAACACATTAATATATTAATATTATCAATATATTATATAATATAGATATAAATGTATTAATATATAATACATTAATATATAATTAATATAATTATAATATACTATTAATTATAATTAATATAATATAATATAATAATATTATAATCATAGTATAATAAAACAATAAAGAAAAACACAAATTATCTTTTCTGAAACTTTGTTTTAAGGAGAAAAAAGGCAAATTCAAAACAAGATAATAGGAGGTTAACAATGGTTAATATATTGCATATGGTTATCTTTAAATAAGTTACTCAGAGTACAAATGTCAGCATTTAACACAATGTTAACACAAACCTTTTTCAATGAACTAAAAGAAATTAGTAGTATAACTATCTTAACTGTCTTATATATTTGCCTTTCCTTTCTTTTTTTCTCTACTCCCTGTCCTAGTTTCTCTTTCCTTTTGAAATTTCTTCTCATTTTACAATCTCATTTGTGCATTTTGAATCTTAATTACTTTTTCAGCTTCTCCTACTAGGAAGCCAATACAATATTTACACATGTGCATCTGGTTTATTTCACTTATGAGTATGGTCTCAAGTTGCTTCTGTTTATCTATAAAAGTCTCTAATTTATCATTCTTTTTGTCTGATTAGTACACCAGTGTATAAAAATACTACATCTTTTTTTTTTATCACTTTCTCAGTTGATGGGCATTTGGGTTGTTTCCAAGGTTTAGCTATAATAAATTGTGTTGCTATAAACATGGGTGCACATATATCACTGTAGTATGATGTTTTCAGTTCTTCTGGGAATATACCCAGATGGGGAGTACCTGGGTCAACTGGGACCTCCAATCCTAATGTTTTAAGGAATCTCCACACTGATTTCCACATGGTTGTGTCAGTCTACACTCCCATCAACAATGGAGGTGTTCCTTTTTCCCCACAGTCCCTCCAGCATTTGTTATTGGTTGATTTCTTGATAATAACCATTCTTTCTGGAGATGGAATCTCAGCATTGTTTTGATTTGCACATCTCAAATGATCAGTGGTATTCAACATTTTTCATATATTTATTTGTCATTCATATTTCTTCATCTAAGAAGTTTATATTCATCTCACATGCCCATTTTTGGATTGAAATTAGTAGTATAACTATTAGTAGTTATATTAGTAGTAGTAGTAGAAATTAGTAGTATAACTATCTTTAAATTTGGGTGATCTGATTTTTTTGAGGTCTTTATATGCTCTTGATAGTAATCCTTTGTCTGAGGAAAAAATAGCAAACATTTTTTCTCATATTGTGGGTTGTCTCTTCACTCCATTGGTGGTTTTTCTTGCTGTGCAGAAGCTTTTTTTTTCCAGAACAGAACAATGTAAGCAACACAACACTTTACAACAAGACAACTGGATATTAACACTAGCTACCATAATGTCTCTTTCTTTGAAATAGTTGAGCATAGCTTCACACACAATAATATCAAACATAACAAAATAGTATAAAACCATTCAAGAGAATGAAAGAGTTACAGGGCCTTCTGAACCAAGTAACAGAAAATGAACAATGGCTACTATAATATCTCATTTTCCATAACAAATTTGTTTATACTATCACATGCATTAAAATCTAATAAGACACAACATGATAGAACCAATGATAATTGAAGAACAAAAGCATGGTAGGACTTCAAAGCAAGACAATATTAAATCAGCAATGGCCGTCATAATATCTGGTTTTCTTCAAAATAGCTGTTCATACCATCACACATAATAAAATCAAACAAAACAATAAAACCATTCCAACTGATGAATGAAAACATTATAAGGCTTCAAAGCAATGTAATGGGGGATCATGATTACCCTAAAATCTTATGTACTCTTACCATTTCTTATACTAGGGAGACTATACAGTATTTATACATGTGAGTTTGATTTATTTCACTTATGAGTTGTCTCAAGTTGCATCCATTTTTTAATAAATATCTTATTGTGATCATTCTTTATAGCTGAGTAGTACTCCATTGTATAAAAATGCCACCTCTTTTTTATCCATTCCTCAGTTGATGGGCACTGTTTCCAAGATCTGGCTATTACAAATTGTGCTGCTATAAACATGGGTGCACATATATCACCGTGGTATGATGTTTTCAATTCTTCTGGGAATATGCCCAGAAGTGGAATAGCTGGGTCAAATGGGACTTCCTTTCCCAGCTTTTTGAGGAATCTCCAGACTGACCTCCACAGTGGTTGTACCAGTCTACACTCCCACCAACAGTGTAGAAGAGTTCCTTTTTCCTGCAGCTTCTCCAGCATTTGTTGTTCGTAGTTTTTTTTTTTTTTTCAACCTAACCTTTCTTTCTGGAGTGAGATGGAATCTCAGTGTGGTTTTAATGTGCATTTCTCTAATGACTAATGATGATGAACGTTTTTTCATGTATTTATTTGCCATTTATATTCCTTCATCTGAGAGCTGTGTATTCATCTCGGATGCCCATTTTTGGATTGGGTCTTTGAAATTCGAGAATCTGATTTTTTAAAATTCTTTATAAGTTCGAGACAGAAGTCTTTTGTCTAAGGGACAGTTCACTAAGATTTTTTTTCCCAGTTTGTAAGTTTTCTTTTCACTATGCTGGAGACTTCTTTCAACATGCAGAAACTCTTTAATAAGACGTGATCTGAGTTATTAATTCTGCGAACCACTTCATGTGAGGTTTGGTTCTTGTTCATGAATTCTCTACCTACCTCTATATCTTTAAGGTTTTTATCTACTTTGTCTTCCAACAGATTTAGTGTTTCTTTTTTCATATTTAAATCTTTGATCCATTTAGATTTTAGTTTAGTACATAGTGATAGGCATGGGTCTAGTTTTAGTTTTTGGCATATGGATAGCCAATTTTTCCAGCATCATTTATTAAAGAGACTATCTTCCTTCCAGTGGATGTTTGGCCCCTTTATCAAAGATAAAGTGGTTGAGTGTGTTTGTGGTTGTGGTTGTATCTTCCAATCTATTCCATTGATCTTCAGATCTGTTTTTATTCCAGTACCATGTTGATTTTATTACAGTATCTTTGTAGTAAAACTTTAAGTCAGGGATTGTGATGCCTCCTGCCTTGCAAAAGCTTTTTAATAAGATGAGATCCCAACTGTTGATTCTTTATGATAGTTCCTATGCAATCAGGGTTTTATTCATAAAGTCTTTGCCTACACAACTTCTTTAAAAGTTTTACCTATTCTATCTTCCAACTTATTTAATGTTTCTGTTTTAATATTTCGATCTCTGGTCCACTTTGTATTTAATTTAGTACATGATGAAAGATATGAGTCCAGTTTTAATCTTTAGCATGTGTAGGGCAAGTTTTTCCAGCACCATTTATTAAAGAGGCTATCTTTCATCCAGTGAATGTGTTTGACATGTTTGTCAATGATAAGGTAGCTGAGTATGTCTGGAGTTGTTTCTGCATCTTCTAATCTGTTCTATTGATTTTCAGATCGTCTGGTTCCAAATAAATTTTAGGACTATTTTCTGTAATTCTGTGAGATATACTGTTAGAATTTTGTTCAGAATTGCATCGTCTGTGTAACAGTTTTGCAAGTACAACCATTTTTACTGTATTGATTCTTCCTACTCAAAAGCAAAAGCTATCTTTCCATTTTAAGTCTCCTTTTTCAGAGTACTATAGTTTTCAATATAGAGCTCTTTTACATCCTTCATTAGATTGACAAAGGATGTAAATCTAACAAATAAATAAATAACAAATAAATAAATTTATTTTTTTGGATGCTATTGTAGAAGGTATTGTTTCCCTGATTTCTCTCTTGGTGTGTTTATTATTCACGTACAGGAAGGTTAGTGATTTTTGAGTGTTGACTTTGTATCCAACTACATTACTTAATTTACTTATCAAATGTAGCAGTTTTTTAGTGGAATTTTTGGGGCCTTGTATGTGAGTATCATGTCATCTGCACATAATGTTAATTCAACTTCTTCCTTTCCTATTGGTACTTTTTAAATTTTTTTCTCTTGTCTAATTGCTCTGGTTAAAGTTTCCAGGATTATGGTAAATAAGAGTGGATACAGTGGATATCTTTGTTTTGTTCTTGATTTCAGAGAGAAAATTTTCAGTTTTTGTCTATTTAGCATGAGTTGACTGTTGGTTTTTCATCTATTCCAATTCTCTCTGGTGTTTTTTTTTTTTTTATCATGACTAGGTTCTGGGTTTTGTCAAAAGCTTTTTATGCATCCATTGAGATGATCATGCAATTTTTGTCCTTGGCTCTGTTAATATGGTGTATTACATTTATTGGTTTATATGTGTTGAAACATCCCTGTATCCCTGAGATGAATCCCACTTGGCCATGGTGTTTAATATTCTTGATGATTTGCTGCATTGTGTCTGCCAGTATCCTATTGAGGATTTTTGTATCTATGTTTATTAGGGAGATTGGCCTGTAATTCTTTTTTCTTAGTTAAGTCCTTCTCTAGTTTTATTTTATTCTTTTTTTTAACCTAACAAAATTGTGTAATCAATGCAAGAGTTCAGGATAAGACAATAAGAAATTGACAGTAGTTTCCACCCTTCCCTCCCAGGTATTTCCTCCCCTTTGTTCTTACATTAACTATTTTGCTTTTGCATCCCATTAACTCCTTCTGTTTCTTATACTAGGGTTCATGCATATAAGTTCGAACTGTTTCAGCCATAAACATGATCTCCAGTTGCATCCATTTACCTACAGGAGCCTTGAAATTATTCTACTTTGTAGCTGGGTAGCTTTCTCCTGCATGAAAATACTATATCTTTCTTATCCATTCTGCAGTTGATGGGCAAGTTGCTCTTGCTTTTTTGGGGGGTGGTCTCCTGTCACATGAAACAATTGTTTTCTCTCCTTTGATTTTCAGTCTATGAATTTCCTTTCCAGTTAAATGTTTCTTGTATGCAGTGTATTGATGGATCTTGTTTCTTGATCCACTCTCCCTGTGTTTCTTTTTTTGCTGACCTGAGGCCATCTACATTAATGGTTACAAACAGCATACCTCAGCTTGTCTCTGCCTTGCTGTCCTCCTGTTGTGGGCCCTCCAATTTTTCCCTTCATTCAATTGCTTGTGTTTTTTGGTGATTCTCCTCTGCTGCTGTTCCTGGAACCATGGTGATCTTTATCTCTTTCTAGAATATCCTTTAGCATCTATAAGGTTGGTTTGGTAGTCATGAATTCCTTCAGTTGTTCTTTATTATGGAAGTATCTTATTTTTCCATCAAGTTTGAAAGGTAGTTTTGCAGGGTAGATCAGTCTGGGTTGGAAGATGTTTTCTTTCAGGGTTTAAAAAACTTCACTCCAAACTCTTCTTGACTTGACGGTTTGTGTTGATAAGTCTGCTGCGACTTATCACAGCATTATCTTAATGATCTATTCTTGTGCTGAATTTCTGGGATCTTGATTATTTTATGTCTCGGTGCAGATTTCCTTTGGTTATGACTAGTTGGAGTCCTATATGCCTCACTCATCTGCATGCCAGATCCATTTCCCACATTTGGGAAGCTTTCTTCTATTACTTCTGTGAGTATCCTTTTAATTTGATTTGTGTTGACCCCTGCTTCTTCACCTACATCTATCATTCTTAAGTTAAGCTTCTTTGCATCATCTTGCAGCCATTCAGTTGTTATTTCCTGACTCTGTGTTATTTTTAAGAGATCTTTCCTTTCATGATCACTAGTTGCAATCCTATCTTCAAAGTTTGAAAGTCTGTCTTCAGTCTCTTTCAAGCAGTTTTGCCAGCTTTCAAGTGAATTTTTAATTTCCTGCATCTCTCTTTGATTCTGTTTCGTGCATTGTAATTCCTTTCTACATTCATTCAAGGTTTCTATAATTTTCCTATGTGCCTCTTTTTTTGTCTATGTCTTCTTTAGGCCTGCTGAACAATTCTCTCAGTGTGTTTGTGATTTCTTCTTTTACCTGAGACATTATTCCTGATTTTACAATCAGAATCTCATGAAGTTGTTTCCTTACTTCATCTCATGAAGTTTACAATGTCATGATGTTGTTTCCTTACTTCAGTTGCTATCCTTTCAGAGATTTCTGGTGTGTGACTTCTGCTTTCTTCCATGCTATATCTCCCAGATTTATTCTGTGTGGGCTAGAGATCTGAGTTTGCCTTTTGCTCCTTCATCTTGACATTCTCCTGGGTTCCTCCCAACAAGCTGGTTGTGGGGCCCCAGGCACTTCCCATGTTGGCTGCCCCCAGGCAGTGTAGGGGGATGAGACAGGCACCTGGGTTCCTCTAATTCCAGATTTACAGGGAGATAGCAGGGCGTGGAGCAGGCTTCTCCAGACCTATGCAGCTACACTGTGGCTTTGCTGAAGATCAGGGCTCCATGGAGGTGGGGCTGCTTCTCTCAGCCTGTGTGTCTACACTGGGACTCCCACAATGGTGGCAGACACACAAAAGTGTTTTTGTCTGATTCTGCTAGTGGGTGATGGTTGCCAAGGGAACCTTGAGGGAACCAAGGGCCTCCAATGGTGGCCTACAGATGCACAAGGTTTACCTGACTATGTGTCCCTGCTCCTGCTGGCTACAAGCAGGAAGGAGCCTTCTGGAGGCAGCTTGGAAGAGGGAATTTATAACACTTTTGCCATGGGAAAATGATGTTTGAGAAGACTGATAAATTCTTTGAACACTACTCAATTTGCCCAATGCATACAATGTATTAAAACATTACATAGTACTCTATAGTACTCTACAAGCATGTACACTTTTAAAGTGTTGATGAAAAATAAAAATGATATATGAACAAAATGTTTGAGTTGTAGAGATGTGGTTTTTAGACTTCCCTTTTCACTGCTTGGGGAGCTATATTCAGAAAGGAACAATTCAGGCATTTGTAAGTGCCAATAACAGACCAGGATGTGGTGTTTTTCTTGACAATTTGAATGACTGAGATCAGATAGGTACTTATTTTTCACAGTTGAGGTTTAGGTTTTTGTTCCATTTTTTCCCTGGACTTTTCTTTCTGTAGGGTAATGATTGCACAAATTTTATGAAGTGTAGGGAAGAAATGGAATGATTACATCACGCTCATTGATTTCACTGTTTATATGCTCTTAATAATGTATTTTTACCCCTCAACTGCCTTCAATTTGTAAATTTGGACATATATTTTGAAGGGATCTAACTTTGAAGAGATACTACAAATTAAAAATATAAAAAAAGATTATTTTGGGGATGAGACCTGGATCAGAATTAATGAAATTTTAGTTGTGAGGCATCTGGCCCTTGGCTGTGTAATTTAGGAAAGTTATCACATGTTATGTTGGAGTAGAAACTTACAAATACCTAAAACCATCACTTTTCCTTTTGGATGAAGCCTTGGTGTTCAAAGACATTGTGTAGAGTACGAAAGAAAAATTTATCCACAGTGGAGAGTAAAATGGAGGTTTCTTAGTTTTTAGCTCTGTGTCCTTTCCACTCTACCAGTATTTTAAATTGTCAATTTTATATATATATATACATATATATATATATATATATACACACACACACACACATACATACATACAGATTCATAATAATCTATGTATACATAATAATACGTAATAATATGTAATAATCTGTATGCATTGCACATATATTTAAAGTGACATACACGTGTCTGCTTAATATCTGTATCTCTCCATATAGCATTATACTGCAGTCTTTTAAAAATAATTGCAACCTCCTCGACAGCGGAAAGTACAGCATATGCTTGCATTGTTACCCCACAAACATCACTGTGGGCGCTGGGCACAGAATAATAGCTCTGTGAAGGATGTTAAATAGCATTCAAGTCAGTGAAGAGCTACACATTAGTCCCAGATCCACGCCGGGTTTTGGCCCTCTGCCTGCCCTGGAGAAGGGTCTGGAGCTGACTGGGTCAGCTCCGGCTCCGCGCTGGGCTTTGGAGGCTCAGTGCCCTTGTTGGACTTCGAGGGGAGGGTCTCCTCCCGGTGACCCTATCTGCCAGTCCTGTGAGTTTCAGGGTCTTGGATCCTGCAGGAGGAGGGGCTGGCAGACACAGCTTGTTGAGCGGTGGGGTGGCGTGCACGAGCGAAGCACGTGGCCCACCATCTATTGTATTTTCCTTAGGGCGAGGCTGGAATTCCCTGCTAGCTGTGTGCCGGTTGCCTGGCAACCTGCAGACTCTGAGCCGCGCAGTCTTTCTTGAAAGCTCCCTTCCAGCCTGTCGCTTCTGAAGCTGTTTGGAAGAAGGTTCTTGGTGGAATCGCTCTAGGTTAGACTCTTTCTAACTCACCTATTTTGCATTTGGTTTTACTGGGATTGCTAGGTAAAGTCCGGTTGATCTGTCAGACAGGAAGAGCATAGAGAATTCCTTCTCTGTTGTGTAAGGTAGCGAGGAGAATCACTGTACAGTACTTTATTTGAAACTAGGAAGGACCTTAGGTTCAATTTCAGATACCTGGGTGTCACCTGGGATCCAAGATAGTCTTGGTCCCTGATCTCACGCAGCTTTAGTACTAAACTGTATTGACTAATCTCTTTGTTAACTGGGTTAGAACAATTTATCTTTGATTTCATTATGTTGGGATTTAGGGTAAGCAATTTAATAGCAACTAGTATTACTGATTTAGAGAAAAATGATAATTGGAGTTGAAAACAATCATTGTTTAACACGAAGGAAGTTGGAAACAAGTTCGGTGCTTTAGATGACACTAAAAGATATCAGTCAATGATATTTATTACATGCTAGCATCAACATTTTGAGTGGGAGACAGAAGCCATAACTTGTAGCATTTTGAGTAGGGACAGAAGCCATTCAGAAACGTACATCTGTCTTCTTGCCATCTCCTATTCCCAGCATACCCCGGGTGAGTGGATCATTAGTGTTTTATGACAAAGACCACCTTTGGGATACACTCCAAGGTGCTTCACAGCCATTTGTTTGAAACGCTGGTTCTTGTAAGGCCAAGTTTAAATTTCTGTTGCTCTTTAATCTCTGCAACTGCTTCCCCTCTGTTGCTTATAGTACCTCTACTACCAAGAGCGTAGTACTGGAAAGAAGTGAAAATATGTGTGAATTCAGGTTCTGCAATAACTGGCTAACAGTTTAGTAAAGAAAATCACTTTCCTTGGCCTCAGCATGTTCACTTTGGAAATAAGAATCATGGGCTATTTTTCTCTGAAGCTCCTTTCAAATCGTACGGTGTTTCTAAATAGGGTGTTGGCAGCCTGACTGCTTTAATTCTGTAGATCCCAGCATGTTCCATCTATGATAGCTTTGCCCTTTGAGCATGCTTATTATCTATGAATGAATGATTTTATACTACATGATTCTGAATTAACTCAGACTTGAATTGATTGAATTGATTTATTTAATAAACATTAAATTCCTACTATTTTCTAGTTTTTCTGTTAATTCTGAAATACAGGGCTTTAGAGGCACTGTGACATCTATCTCCTCCATATAGAGGTATTGATGGAAAACCACCAGTCCTTACCTTCAGGTGTGTCACTCTCAATACTAAAGAATAACTGCCATTCAGTGCTTCAAACTTATGCAATGCCTGCAGACAGGACTTATATGTTATATTGTGATTGTGAAAATTTGGTGTGATTAAATGAAACTAACCTGAGAATAACTGTATAAGTTATTTTGGTGATGTGTTAATTTATTGGTTGACTAAATAAGTATTTATTGTCTGTTATAGTCAAGGCAAGAAATACCAGCCTTTGTGGTCTTGACGGTGCTTGGGAAAGGAAAGGAGCTTACTGCAGAAAGTCACGACCTTGTCTGAGAAATACAGGAATAGGAGGACATGAATATTTGAGGGTTAAAATTGTGCTGTTTTTATTACCTGAAAATCGAACAGTGACTTCAAATTACCCATTGAGGGGCTGGGGATTTAGCTCAGCGGCATAAGCGCCTGCTTTGCAAGTGCATGGTCGTGAGTTCGATCCCCAGTATCGATTAAAAAAAATAACCTGTAGTGATTTGAAATGGCTATCAAAGTTAACTAAGGTATAGCATTTAGAAACTGATGTGTGTATGTAGAAAATCATTTAGCTGATTGTTCAGCATTGCTATCTCAAGTTGGGTTTATTAGCTGGTAATTATCATAGCAATTACAATCACTCTTGTGATGTAATTAAACAGTCTCCAAACCAAACAAGCAAGAAAACTCATACCAACTTTGAAAAGTCTGTGAAAGAACCCTGAAAAGAAAGCCATACAAGTACTATATTCTCAAATGTGATGATTTGTAATATTTTCAGAATGTTTCCTGTTGGTTGATAAATCTTGAATATACTCTTCAAGTAGAATTTCAGGCTTAAGTCAAGGATACTTTTATGGGTAGAGGGACTCATATTAGAGTGGAAGGCATCACCTGGGTAAGTTAGGACAGCTCAATTTTTAGATAATATTTCATTCAGCATGAAACAAAAGTATATTTTAATACTGAATGTTACTTTATTTCATCAGGATGCAAAAGGTGCTAACATTAAATTCATTTCACACATTAGAAATATTTGCTCAGGTGAAGTAGTTCCAACTCAATCTTAACTTATAGGAAAGTAGAAAAAATGTCAAGATTTTAATATGTTTGTTTAACTCAACCTGGAAATATACCATGCTTTCTTTAAAAATAAGCAAAACAAAAATAATTTACTATAAGAATAAATTGAAGTCTAATTATAGAAAAAAGAAAATATGCATAAATCTTTAAACTTTATTCTTAGCTTACTAAGAATAAAGGTTATTCTTAGGTTATTCTTAGTAAGCTAAGAATAAAGCATAAACTAAAATTATAAATTTTTATTTTTTTTTTGGTACCAGGGATCAAACTCATGACCTCGTGCTTGCCAGGCAGGCACTTAAGCCACTGAGCTAAATCCCGACCCATAAAATTTTGATGATAGGTATATTCATCTGAGTTTTGTTTTGCACACATTTTCAAGGTGGTTATTTCAACATTCCTGTTCAAGTGTTTTTATGAAATCACCACATAACTACTAAGTAGATCATTCATTCTATTTTATTCTTTGTATTAGATGAAGGCTAATAGTGTTTTCAAAAAATATTTTGTCAGCTTATTTTGACAAAATCAAAAACCATAAAGGCTTGGGAAATGAATACAAGCAAGCAAGCAAACAAACAAATAAATAAAAGTTTACCTTACTATGGTAGAGAAGAGGATCATGCATTACTTTTTTTTATTCTTGTTGTAAAATTTTACTATAAACTGTCTAAAACAAGATAAATGTATTTGTTTACCATTCACAAGAGTACAAAATGAGTCTCAAGGAGGTAAATCCTAACTACTTGTCGGGCTGATTCCTTCTGGAGACTCCAGGGAGAATCCATTTCTTGTGTGTTTGCATCCTGGAAGCTCCTCGTGACCATCTTCCCAGCCACTAGGACAGCATCATCATTCCCTCTGACCTGCATTTCTAGTCTATACTTTCTCTGTCTCCTGCTCATCCTCCTGCCTTCCTGTTGTGAGGACTGCGGTGGTTACATTGGGCTCATCAAATAGTCAGTCAGAGATGGTCTCACCATTGCAAAATTCTTAATCACATTTGAAAGTCCTTTCTGCCATGAAAGGTACATATTTTCAGAGCCCAGGGATTGAGATGTTGTCCCCTTTGGAAGCCCAGCAGTCTACTACAGGTCATAAAGAATTGCCCTACAAAAAGTTGGTATCAGTAAAAGAAGTATAAATGATTAAACATATGATTTTTTTCCATGAAATATTATTATGTAATTTGCACTGTCGACTGAAAATTATCACTTCACATTTATTTCTCCTTTTAAAGCACAGTGCACTGCATGATAAGCACATGAAATTGAATGGAGTTAGAGGTTAGAGGACTGACTGCTTCCGCTGGGAGCCAAGCTCAGCTGTTCTCTGGAAAAAGGAAGCCGTTACAAGTATGTGCACAGTATCATTTTCCTCTTGTAGGATGACTCATCAAATACTTTCCTGACTCATTTCTTCATGTTTCTATGACTCTATACTCACGAATATTTAGGATCAATGTTGCCTACATTTGACAAATGAAACAAAAATGAAGATAATTACTTGAAAATATGTCACTGCCTCAGTTAGCTTTATTTTAAAATTAAGCATACGATTTTATTATTGCCAAAATATTTGTGTTTCTAAAAGCATTAAAAAAAGTCTGGGGACCAAGGAAAACATGAAGACAGGAGGAGAATAAGTAAAAATGGGTCAAAATGTGATATATCCCACAATGAAAGTATTTATCATGTATCACAAACACCTAATTAAAAAAAAAGGGAAGAGAAAAAAAGAAAAACAGCTGAAATTAAAAAATGATATTTGCTATTCTAGAATGTAGCCTTTTTCACGTTGGTGGACTTATGCATCATTGGTACCCCACTGGAAACTGCATATATAATTTTGTAGCCTACTTTTAAATCTAATTCAAACCATATCCATTTTCTATATAATTAAAAGCTCTGAAAATGCTTTTAATGATTTTATAGTCCATTGCATTAATGGTCTAATTCTGAATTCTTTGAAAATTTTGATCAAATCCCTTGTTTAAAATATCAAGTACGGTATGCAGCCTTTTCCATTAATTATATGGTTAGATTATAGAAATGTCTGTTTTTTTTCTTAATTGTTAGAAAAATACCAAGGTTTAAATTCTTTGAAATACGATTGCTATAATTACCTTTTCCTGCCAAAATAATTACTTTAGGTCTTACTGCCTTTATGTTTCTTTTAGAAACATGTAGGAAATGATGACATTTGGGGACGTGTTTATGCTTGTCTTAGGACTATTGTTCTCTACAATTCTGTTGGAAATAGGCAAAAATGTAATTGCCAATCTTAAAGAGTTATGCCTGTGACTTTAGAAGAGTGCATCTATTAGAACACTCTCCGGGGAATAGCAATAATAATAATGTTGATGATTATGGCAACTATGCAGTAGCTATAGTCAGCTTCCTGAAATTTGTTCCCTTTTCTTCCTAAAGTTAGATGATGTCATGATATTTCACAAATACAATAAACATAATCTTCAGTGTGCTACAAAAGTTTTCTGTTGTTTTAGGCATATCTTTTCCACTTGATAATTTTTAAGTTTATCATCGTCATGTTTTAACTGTGTATCAGAATTGTGTTTAAGACAACGAATTGATACTGAGATGAATTTGTTTTCCTTATTCTTATGCTCAATTATAATGATAAAGTTCAATTTTGAATGTAGTTTCCATACTTGATATCAGTATGGTAAATTACAGCTTAAATAATATTTTATCAGTAAGATTGTTTCCTGGGTGACACAATTTTCTCTTTTCTCTTTTTGTCAGGCAGGCTCTTCATCCTTCACTCATTAAAGATTGTCTTTTTAGAAATCCTTTTTCCTTAGAATAATATAGCTACTCTTGCTACATAAATGCTCTGCTGTAGACTTAGTTTCTTTGTGAGTGCTTTGCAGATGGTGATTATATGTCGCACTATCATTTTATCTGTATCTCATGAACAACGGAGAAGGATTTAGTATTTTTATACAAGGAAAAATTATAACTAAGTTTATTGCATTGAATTACTGCTTGTCTTGTAAAATATGAAAGATACTGATTCTAATCATTTTATTTTTAAATTAAAGCAAGATTGGACTTCTAGAGCATGGGCAGTCCAGAATCCCTGTCCACCTGTGTAAGTCATATTTCTTTCCATTTGAATTGTACAATGGACAAATGTTTGCCATATTTTGTAAGTTAAAAAATAAAGCAAAGCTATACAGCATAAGCAGCTAGAATTTTGAACTGCAGTAGAAATAATATGCATACAAGAAAATTTGAATATTACTATGTTAAAATTAAGATAGTTCTTGTCATAGAATGGTAAGATTATGAGTAATTATTCTTTGGTTTTATTTTCTTTAATATCAACCTCACATTTCAATGAAAAAGTTATTTTTGTGTTTTTATTGCTATATATTTGTGATACATGATAATTACATTCATCTTGGGGACCTGGAACTGATATATATCTTGATTATTTTCACTTTTTCCTCTCCCACTTTCCTTGGCGCCCCTTTCCATTCCATAAAGTTTACCTGCCTTTTTCTTACCATCTCTCTTTTGTTTAAATTATTTGTTTTGTGTTTTTATTTAAATTAATTCTGTTTTGTGTTTCTCATATTAGAGAAAAACCATGTGATATTTGACTTTTTTGCCTGATTAATTTCCATATGGTCTCAATAGCTATCTAAATTATTTTTAATTAAAAACTTTATTTTTGTTATGCATTTTTAAAAATTCAAATTTACTTTTTGGCTGATTAATAAAGAAATAAGTGTATATATCTATGGAATACTATATGATGTTTTGACACATGTATACTTTGTGTAATGTGTAAATCTGGGCAAATATATCTATCTCTTTACTAAATGCATTTATGGAAAATTTATATAAGATTTTCCTTTTTATAATTGGTATAGTAAAAATTTATTTAAAAGTACATATGCATGTGTTTTATTCTTATCTTGAGATTATATGATAATGTAATCAATGTTATTAAATTTTATTCTTTATTTAGAATGCAGTAGTTTATGCTTTATATATTACATTTTTGAGGACATGAAAAGTGTAATATACATCAAGTATTTTAAACTATAGGGCTTCTTGGAAAGTAAAAATTAAAATTAAACCACAAGCAATGCTATTTTGTAGATTAAAAATTAGCAAATATAAATAACTTTATGTATACCTATAGGCCTAAAGAATAGTGATAAGCCTACTTACTAGATACAAAATATTGAGTATGTAACAAGGACTGTGTGAACTGTGTTTGGTAAATGTTTAATAATCAGTGTTGTGAAAGTATATGTGTACTATATAATTTTACTTGTTAATTATTAATAAATTTAAGTGTTTTTTGAGATGATCAAAACTTTTACTATTATAAAGTACGTGTAGCAAGAAATTTACAAGTGATAGTAAAATATATAGTCTTTTTTAAAAGTCCATTAGAAAATTGGCACTCACAGAATGCTTGCTTTGTTTATCTTGAACTTTCTTTTTAGCTGAACTATGCCTGCAGGAATGACAATGTAGTTCCAACATGAATATTGATACTGTTATTTAACATGAAATTCATGAATGGTTTCTCTGTGAAATCAGTAGTTTTGAATACTGAAATAATATTTCTCAGTATTTAGTGGTACTTTTCACTACTTGACACCTATAGACTTGATGCATTTTAAAATTTAATCTGCATTATCAGTATTTTCTTCACTTGTTTTTAACCTCAGAAATCAGTGAAATAATAATACATTTGCCAGTTTCAGGGTAACTGATCCTACTATGGCTAATTTCATATTATCTATGTGAAACAGGTAAACAGTTGGAAACAGTATAGATACAACACAAATATTCTCTAAAACACATTCAAGTAGCAAAGTACAGTGAAATCATTAAGAAAGGATGGATTTGGGGGATTTATTACCTTTGTTTTCAATATAATTTAATTATAAATTTGTGTGGTTTGTTAATAATACATATTTAACAGCCAGCTTGAAAAATTACTTAATATTTAACAAAAGCCTATCACAGGTCAGTAGGACCCAGCATACCATTAGCTTCTGGCTTTTTGTGTATCATTTATAATTCGTTAAAGTCTTACTTGTAAAAAAGTCATGAGATACATGTATTATTTCTTTCAGGGTCCCACCACTTGATTTGAGAAGCCTTGTTGGCTCTGATGACGAGGTAAGTTTTACTTACTATTTAACATAATAAACTTGGCACTACACTATTACATGTATATGTAGTAAGTATCATTAGTTTTATTTTTTAGGATGATTTTTCGTATGGGTCTCCTAGTGCAGTGCATAGTCATTTTAACCCATCAAAGCCATCTGATCTTGGTTGGATTGTACCATGTCAAATACCATATACTCAACATCATCTAAATGAACTTCTTAGTAGATATTGATTTATTACTAACTTTTAAAATTACAGTATGAAATATTAGTACTACATGTAGTCCAGAATTTCACTGTGTGTAGTCTATGCTTTGTCCAATTAAAAAATTCTATATATGAAAAATTTAAATGATAACAGTGGTAAAATAATTTTACTTTGTTTTACAGTTTTTTAGACTTAGGAATGGAAGTTTAAAAAAATTTTTTTTTTGGTACCAAGAATCAAACTCAGGACTTTGCACTTGGCAGGCAGGCTAAAAATTTCTTATATAATTGGTAAAATGCAGGTATTAAGATATGATATATAGGGATTTTTAAAGTATGGCAAAACTGTAGATGATTTTATTAGTTTTAGTTATAAATTTTATTTCTCAGAAGTAAACTCAGACTTCAGGCTACTAGACAGAATGCTATGGAGTAGATGAATAACTGCACTTATTTCAATATATTTCCTTGGGAGATTTGTACTTAAATCAGGCTTTCACTAGTATTGTGCTGAGTAGAGCTTGATTTTCTATCTTTGTAAGTCTTTGTCATATATCTGATTATATTCATGTTCTCCTCAGCTTCGTTTTGGAAAATTTCATAAGTAATAACCTAGACTCCATATTGCTACATTTTCCCCCTGAGACTTTGCTTCATCCTTCTTCTCTCAGTTAGACTTGATTGTCTTCAACATTTTTCAGTGGTTGGACTGGCACCCTGTGCACTTTTTGGAATGTCTCTCTTTGGGTTAATGTGTGTGTATTCTGTATTTGTTTAGTACTTATTTTAAATTTCTTCTATCCACTGACTCTGGTATATCTCATTCCCAAGAAAATGTGTCAGAGAACTAAATAATACCAGAAAGGAGAATATTGCAATGTTTTGGAAATGGCAAGATATATTTCTCAACATTAGTGGTCTCCAATGCTTATGATTGTTTTTGGAAGAAATTATTGACTGTGGCATTCTTCTGGAACAGAAAAACAGAAAACTTACCTACTTAAACTATTTAAGAAGAATATAAAGTTTATTTTTCTTTTCTCAAATTCTTCTGTGACCAGGACTGATCTTCAAATGCCATACAAAACATAGGATTCTTGCTATTTAAGGCCAAGTCAGTTTGGAGTAGTTCTGTCTCTTCTGATTGATCTGTCATGTTGTACCAGCTAGCACCATAAATATTACCTCTGTTTAGGACATAGATTATGATATTCAGTTTCTTAGACATATATACTAAGGTAATTGGTAAACCTGTTAATATCAATAAGGAAAATTAATAATTGTTTCTATTTTTCTCTGGTGGGCAGCATATTTCTTCTTTTTACCTGTAGGAACAGGACATAGTACCTGAAAATTTGTCAGCACCAACTGGCAAATATAAGCTGAAAGATGAACAACATAAAACTGAAATGAAAGAAAGATATGAACAGTATAATCAGAGACATGCAGAAAAGACAAAATCAGTTACCACACATCAACAATCTCCAAGAAACAAGGTAGATAAACAGCTAATGTATGAGGGTTTGAAAAACTTTAATGAAATTTAAAAGTTTATGTATTATAGCATTCACTGCTATAGGCCAGGGGCTGTTTAAAATATTTTACTTATGTGAACTAGTTGACTGTTCACACCAAACCTAAAGGATTATTATCATCATTTTCATATGTGTAAACTGCTGCCATATGAACTAGTCCTGTTAGCAGCTTTTCACCTGCTTAAAGAGCAGAAACAAGACAGCATCATATGTTTCTGACATAGTTGTCATGAACTCTTGGATGCAATTGTTGGACTGCAATTTAAATTCTAAAGTTGAAAAAGTGGTATCAGACTTCGTAGTGACCTGCTTTATTCTCAAACTATCATCACGTCCTCTTTTTCTTTTGTCTCATTTTCAGAAAGAATTTCAACTTTACAAGTTGCTGAAATTATTAATCTTAATAATTTAATATTAATTAGATGAAATGTCAACATTTATAGGTATAAGAGCAAATTAAACAAAACAAGCCTAATGGGATTTCATAAGCATACAGGACATGCTAATCTTGAGTTTTGGAAAAAATATTTAGATATAGTCTTTGAAGTCAGATTCCAGCTGAACTCTGGAGATAGGGCTAAGAAGATTTGATAATAGATTGGCTGTAGGTTTGAGAGACAGAGAGGATTGAATGATCCTACAGAGTTGAATCTGTGGATACTATACTGACTGAAATCAGCCAAGCACAAAAAGATACATATACATTCTCTCTCATTCATATATATATGAATATATATGAATATATATACATGAATATGTATGAATATATATACATGAATATATATGAATATATATACATGAATATATACAGGAATATATATATACATATATATATACATATATATGAAACAGTATATGTTTCTGTGAAACTCATGTAAACATTGTACCTATAGTTACTAGTACTGTATTTTTTGTGTCCCCACCCCCATGCATGTTTACTATGTGTATTGATGGATCAGTTATTTGGCAATGGTTACACAATGTATATGTTTAGCAAATCATCACATCATATACATTGAATATAACATTTATCAATTAAATATTTCAAAATAAAAGCCTTTTGACTTGAGCAGTTGCCATTAACTGACTAAAGTTAATGAATATATGTTAATGAATATATGTCTTAACTGGCCAGAATATATTGAAAGAATATATGGAAGAAAGAATATATGGAAAGAGTATATGGAAGTCTGCTACAGGGAGGTTAAATTTGATAACCAGTGGAAAACTACTGCTTTCTTCTTACAAAATGTTAAAAACAAGGTGAAATAAAAATTCTCTTGAGGAAAAAGGTACAGATTTGTATATATACATAAGATAGCTAAGATGATTATCCTACTAATTCTTGGAAAAGAACAACTAATACTCGTACAATTAGATCAATTTTGCGTGTCTGTATCTAGTAATCTAAGGAACTCTTTTGAAAATAACAATATGCAATATAATAACCATTTTTAAATCTCTACCATCTTGTTTTAAAAGCCTGTATTGTTATTGTTTAGTGATGTTTTTTGTTGTCTCTTTTGCATTTTGTTTTTCTTTTCAGTTTGTTTTTTCTTTTCTCTTTAAAAATCTTTTGAGAGGTTTTTCAACCTTAATATAATGCTTTTACTAAAATATATCTATTACACTAATTTTTTTAATTTACTTTATATAATGTTGAGCATCATTCTGGTGCTTGCTTAAATAAATTTCTAGGAAAAATAAGTGCATTAGTGGATTGCATTATTTAGCTTTTTCATTGCTGATACACAACATGCAGTTGCCATAAGTTGAAGGAGAAAAGATTTAATGTGTTCAAGGTTTCAGTACTTTACCCTCTGGCTCCAAGGCAGAAACTCGTGACACAAGATTCTGGCAGACCAAAACTGTTTAGCTCATGGTGGGCAAGGAGGCAGAGCAAGGGAAGAGTGTCAGAGTGCATGGGGCTGGGGATCAGCTGTAGACCTCAAGGCCAAGACTCCATGACTAGCCAGATTCACCTAGAGTTGGCTTCCACCAATCCCCAGGTGGAATCTCAAAGCTAGTCCGTTGGAAACCACACACTAAATGCAACATAGATGAATAAAATTCTATTCTTATTAAATTGATTTCCAGATTTTAAATGCTTACTGATACTCTCATTTTATCTGTAAGTGGACTGAGGCACTGATAGATCATTTAGCTAAGAAGGGATTCAAAGATACACAGTCTGAGTATCAGAGCTTGCACTTCTAATTCACACAATCAGTCACTGAGATAGTTAAAGTTTATCTGTTCTCTTATTTTGCTAAAAACAAATATTGTAAATATGTGTATGATGGTCTATTTATTGCTTTCATGTGTAGTGTAGCACACAAAGTGCAGAAGCCAGCAAGGATGGCCTCACCACTCTGGATAGGAAAGCCCTCTTACAGCACGGTTATGCGTCTAGCCCTTATCCAGCACAGCTCAGTACGAGGAAATCAGATGCAGTAAGTCATCAGTTATTTCATAAGCTGCTAAAATAACTTGCCTTTTAAGATTTTTATGGACTTATAATTTTATAAATAATTACAATAACTGAATTTTGGCTGAGATGAATAATTATTAACTGGCAAATCGAGTATATTTAAAAATGGTTGACTTGTGTTTGGTGTATTTTCTGTGGAAAAATTGTCTTGAATCAGACCATTTGTAAAAATTTATCTTACTAACAAGGACGTTAATTAGCTGTTTCTACATTAGTGAGTTTATTTGGCATCACTCCTTTCTTCAAAAAGAAGTCTGGTTAGTTTTTTCTAAATAAGCTAATACTACAGAAATTCTGGCCAGTTAAGAACAAAGTCACCAATGAAGTAAGTTTTCTTTGAAGCACAGTTTTAGACTTTCAATATTAGCTTTAATTATGTATTTTTCAAAATGAATTAGATTGACAAGAACTGCTTTCACCATTCTGGAATATACAGATAATAAAAAAAGTTTTCTCTAGTAAAATTTCTCCTGAAGTAAGGAGACCAAGCTGCTTGAAGGTGGAGTCCACTGGCCCCTGGAAACCTGGGTGACTGATATTTTAGTCTTGTTGCCAAGTGGATGAGTGCTATGGTGGTGGCTCACAAGCTGTGAAAACTCTGATTTAGATTGCCTAAGTAATAGCAAAGCATTATGGAGTTACCAAGTTACACTGTCATTAGCACAGGAGAGAAAATCCGTATATATTTGACTTACTTGTAATTGTACAGAGTCAGTGTGTACTGAATTGAGAGCAGCGTGTAATTAAACTCTGGGCCAGGCTGACTGATTTTTTAATAGCTATTCCAAGTTACAAATTCATTGCAGTTCTTCTACCAAACAACATACATATAATTTTCCATGCTTGTCATTTTATGCTTAGAATAATAAAGAGTGTTACCAAGGTAATCATCAGAGTAGCAATCTACTGTAGGAGGCAAAATAGTGTTCTGAATGAGGTTATCTTGTTATTTTCTGAATTTTTATTTGAAATGAATGTCACTATACTTAATGTCCACTGGGTATTGTTCTTGGTATAACCCAAAGCTTTCTGGATATTAATGGATTTCTCTTCTTACCATTACTTTCAGAGACAATGTATGTAAATTTATCATAAGTTAAGTTTTACTGTTTTGCTGCAGCAGTGCATTTATCTGTTTTATTTCCCCATGGAAATGCTTATATGAGGAAGCTTTTAAGGCAACAGAAGTTAGTACTGATTTATTTTTGAAATGTAGGTGGAAACATCTTTAATTTTTAACTACTTAGCTAGATACCAGAAGCAGTGAGCCTGTGGTTTTCATGTCTCTCTCTAGTGCTTTAGTCATTTTTTAGTGTTGCCAAGTCCTTTGCATGAATGTGACTTCTGTTTATTATCTGCTTTATGTTTAGGCAGATCTCTGCGTCATTGTGCCTGAGGGGATTCCGACTTTTCTTCCAAAGTATAAACACCATAAACTTCAATCAAACTAGTAATTGAGAAAAATTGATCAAGTCTTACTAATGAATTACATAAATGGACAAGTTTATCATTCTTTTAATGATTGGAGTTTTGTTTCAGGTTTTTGGTGTAAGGTTAAACAATTCTGATTCAGTTTCAGCCTCTTCTAGTGTGAATAGTTTTAAATGAGACTCTTTTTGTGTTAGTGTTGATATTCTTCTTGCAGCAGATAAAGACGCATTTTTCATGGATGTCTTGAGGAGGGGAGTCATAGAGGCAAAGAATGTGATGTTTCCTCTTCCTTTATTCTGATTCCACACAATGTGAGGCAATTTGCTGGAAATGTCCAATGATTTTTGCTGAAATTTATGTCCATGAGAACATAGTAATTTTATATTAAATTAGAATTTAAGTTTATTAATGATGGATAACAATCTTTATTTAAGAAGGAAATTAGAAATATTTCATTCATGTTTTAGGAATTCTGAACTAGTCATATTGTTTTGAACAATAAGGTTGTGTTATTTTTGTTTTCTCAGGAATATGTGGCTGCAGAGAAGAAGAAACAGACTGTTGCAGAGCAGATGATGATAGATCACTTATCTAGGTCAGAGTTAATATCTGGTAGCAGTAATCCACTCAAAAAGTTTTCATTGTATTTCTTTTTCATGTATGACATTTACATATCTGGTTAATTAATGTATGGCTGAGCTTCCTCTGTTCCCTGCAGTCTTTAAGGTTTAGTAGTTAGTATTTCCAGGGCCCTCTTAGACCAACAGAAATATCTAACAATTCTATTCATTACTTTTATTATTAATGTCTAAATAACAACAAGCATTTATTTCATAGTAACTTAATTTGAAAAATATTGCACATCAGTCAAAAGATAATTTTATTTCCTTCTTAAATTGCTGCAGTGCTTACTAATGGGATATATGCATCTTTTGAGCACTGTGGAATCTCTGAAATATTAGAATCAGTTAGGATCACTCTCTGTTCTACATTGATTTCCATATAATATTTGCTCTTTATCATGGCAACTGCAGAAAACTCTGTTTCATAAAGATGTTAATTCACTGAAAGGGAATAGCATGGTATCTAGGGGAAACCGAGAACTACTTTGAACTAGTAGTTTATATTGCATCCCAAGAATGGTGTGTTTTCCATAGAAAATTATATTCCACAGGGCTGCTGTGCTTTCACCGTAAGGTATCCTGGAGTGACTTGGATATCATCTGAGAACTGTGTGGTTAATTATCAAGAATGTTAAAGCCCTTTAGAAAATTGTTTAAAATTTAGATTATCCTAGCCTCTTCAGTCTGTTTCTTCTTCTCTGCAGCCACATTTTCCTGAGAAAATAAAAATAACACAACCTTATTATAATAATCTAGAAAATCTTGAAGGAAAAAAGCAAGACTTAAGCTTAGCTTGGAAAGATGGTTTAGTTAGTAGCAAAGAGAAAGATTGACCCTCTCCACATGTATATTTTTTCAGCTGATTCTTTGAAGCAGTTCATTATTTTAAGTTTTCCATGTATCTCCTTCTATTATCCTATGTACTTTACTTGTATCCTCTGTACCACAATTTCTTTTCATAAGATAAGTAGTGGCACCTATATTACTAGACAAATAATGATGTTTTAATTCTCCTTTACTGGACCCTTTAGCAACTTCTTAGTTGAAAACTGTGTTTTGAAACATTTTTCTTTTTTACTTGGCTGCCTGTTGTACACATGTGACTATTTTCTTCTTCTCTTCTGCTCACTTTTGGAGTCTTTTGATTCTGTGCTTTCTCAGTGGAAGTGCTCAAGGGCTCAATTCTTGGATCTCTTTTATATTTGGTTCCAAAGTAATATCATCCAGTATCACATTTTAAAAAACTCACTATATTACACCATGCATCTCTAATCTACGGTTTCATTTGTATATTTTCCAATCTGATCACATGACCAGGTCTTTAATTTTTCTCCATGATAACCGGATACTTGAAATTATTTAGGCCTGAAATGGTGATGCCTTTGATTTCGCTTTTTCTTTCAAACCCCGTATCTAGTTTGTCAGCAGACACTCTCAATTCTATCATCAAAATCAATTTATTCCTTCTCTTGCCACTATTCTTGTTCTAACCACTGCTTTCTGTCTCCTGGATTACTACATTTATTTCCTAAATTATCTCAGTATGTCTGCATTTGCCTCTTGTTGGTTTATTCTAAACCCAGAAGCTAGAGTCAATCTGGTAAAACATAAGCCAAATCAAACCATCTAGTAGTTTACGTTATAGTTTTTGTAAAATATGTAATGCTTACAATGGTTACAATTCACCACAAAAATAAGTAGCTAACAATGTACAATAACTTGTGTTCAAATGTCTTTAAAGTTTAGGTTAGCTGTCTAGGGTAGAGTTGGTTTGATGGATGTTACTTGTTACTTACATAAGCCAACTATGTATGAGAAAAGCAGTGATCTCAGCTCTGAGTTCAGTCCCATGTTTTCATTTGCTCTTTTGTGCTTTTGCTATCTCAATGACAAGAACACTGTTTGTCTAGTCAACTGACTAGACTCAAGAAAAAAGTGCTTCTGCAAATGCAGCTGGTCTTGTCTGGCATCATCCTAGATCAGCAGATTTCCAAGCAAACCACTGGTGTATGAGTTAGTTTGAGTAAGATCAGCAGAGCCATCCAGTCATATGTAACTGACCGAAGAAAATCAAATGGCCAAGCTCAAAGTCAAGAAGTAAGAAAATACACTGCATCCACAGGGAAGACATGGCAAGGATGTAACAAGAGTGCTGTAAAACCGGACCCACTAATGTAGACTATTCGGATCCACTGTTGATCTGCTCCCCATTAGACCTTGGATCCCTCTCCTACCTCTCTCCTTCTCATCCGCTCTGTTCCAGCCATCTAACTTTCTTATTAGATGACAGATATCTTACAAACAATATTTATGTGTGTATATACACACATATTTTATATACATATACATACATATTTTATGTGTGTATAATAGCATATACATGTATACACTAATTTATTTAATCTTTATTTAATCACAATAATTATTTGAGAAAGGTACTATGTCATATTACTCTTTATACATGAGGAAATTATAGCCTATAGTGGAATGACTAGAGAAACTCACGTAGTGAATTTCTGGAAGAGGTCAAAGTTGAACCCAGGCAGTGCGGTTCTACCACGCGTACTGTTCTTCACCACGCTGCGCAGCTCCTTGTGTGTGCAGTGCTGGGTGCTCCTGTGCATACTGCTCCTGTGCACGTGATACCCTTCTCTGCTGAGCGCTAACTTCCACTTGCCTCTTAAGAATCAGTGGAAATATCTTCTTTTCTTAGACGCTTTAATGGACATTTCTGTATATTTTTTCCTTTCAAGACTGAAGTCTCTTCTGTGTTTGCCCATTGAATTTCTATTATGGTAATCATCATCTTATTTTTTTTTTTGTACTTGATTTTTGTTTCTCTCTACATTATCAGAAACCAGCACAGTGTCTATTGGTTTAAAGAATAGTAAAGACATGAACTTCTTAGCTCCCCCCAAAATTTTAATTTATTTTTAGGTAATAAAAATACCTAATATTTTTAGGTAGTTTTAGGTATTTTAGGTATTTTTAGGTATTTAGGTAGGTGGAAACACTGGAATATTCAGTTTTTTGTGGCCAATATTTTAATCATTAAATTTACTCATTTGACAAAAGCATTATTCTGACAATGGCATAAGTTTTCATTTGGCATATGGACTTTTCAGACTGATTAAAGTATTTGAATAATAGAGCGATGCCTTTTCACATTAATTATCACACTTGGTGTTTTTCCTTTTAGGGCTGTAATCAGTGATCCAGAGCAAAATTTAAACATTGAGAAACAAGGAAATGCTCATATCCCTCCAGATTCAAAGAAGCCACCTCTTCAACTTAGGAAAAGAACACTCCATGAAACAAAGTAAGAAGGTTTTAATTATATAAAATTAAGAGGCTTTGTGTTATCAATGTATTGTTAAATTTTACTTCTGTAGCTGAAAAGTTTTAATTTGTTTTTGCTTTTTTTACCATATAAAGAGCAATCCCACTTTTTTGCAGTTCAGATCCTAGTTCTGCCATGTTAAAATATTAGATGTGATGTCTTACTCTACCCTGTTTGTCCATTAGATTTTTAAAAAATGTATAATTTAATTTGTTTTTGCTTTTTTTACCATATAAAGAGCAATCCCACTTTTTTGCAGTTCAGATCCTAGTTCTGCCATGTTAAAATATTAGATGTGATGTCTTAATCTACCCTTTTTGTCCATTAAATTTTTAAAAAATTTATAATTTAGGGGGCAAAGCCCACAACCTTTTGGGATAATATATATGAAAATGTATAATACAGTAACTATGCAATATATGCTAGCTAAATTTCACTGATATATTAAAATTAGTATTGCTCATTATTTTCTTTTTACATTTATGGACTTTATAACGTATAAAACCTTTGAGCTGTTATGGACTTTAACAGTCCTGTGGTGCAGTCTACTTAAATTCCTCTATGAATTCACTGACAACTGACACGTAATCTCAGCCTGAAGAAACAGCAAATCTACCAATATCTACAGTAGCGCTTTTCTAGTCCCGGACTTCTGTAATTGTATTTTTCTATGTCCTTTTTTGTTTTTGTCTCATTCTTTTCTGGGAATCTTTGCCTCTGTACATTTAAATATTTGAAACTCATATGTTACTTTCCTATTGCTGCAGCTACAAATTGCCACAAACTTAAATGTTTTAAAACAACGCCAAAATTTATTCTTTTGCAGTTGTTCTATAGTTGTGCAATCTAGAATCAAGGTGTTGGTGGGTTGTATTAATTTTCATTCATTTTCAGTGAACTATCTGTTTTCTTGTTTGCAGCTTCTAGATGTTGTCATTTTTTGGCTTGTGGGCTCATCCTCCATCTTCAAAACTAACTATGCTTGCTCGAGGCTTCCTCATTCCACAACCCTTAGACCTTTTCTCTATAGCCTGACTCTGATTTCATCTTATAAAAATAAGTGTGACTGCATCTAACCTGCCCAGAAAATTCTGGGAATTTTCTCATTTTAATGTCTTAGACTTAATCACATATGGTGCGGCAGCGTTTTCATCATGTAAAGTTAACACATACCGGATATTTGTGTGTGACCATCACTTACTTCCCAAACATCTAGGCTTTTCCGTTTTTAAAATAAACTTTTATTGAAAGAAAGCATACACTCACAAGATGCGTACATTTTATGCATGCAGCAAAAGAATTGTCACAAGTGAACAATACTCATGTGTCAAACTTCTGGATCAAGTAACAGAACATTACCAGAAGCCCACCTTCCCACCTTGTGCTGTCCCTCAGTTAGTATCCACTTCCTTTGCCATGACCAGTTACCTACTCTATCCTAACCTCACAGATTAAAGTTGCTAGGCTATGACCTTTATATAAGTGAAATCTCAAAATTTGGAGTCTGTGTGTGCCCTCTTTTATTTTTCCTAATGACATTACATAAACATACCATGCATTTTTTATTAACCAATGTTGAAAAACATTTGTCTCTTTATGAGTAGTGCCGCCATGCGTTTACTTGTGTGTGCCTTTTCATGAACATTTGTACTCATTAAACTGAGTTAATAGAAGTAGAATTTCTGATCATTTGTTACTTTAAAAGTTACTGCAAATAGTTTTTCAAACTAGCAATTTGCAGTAGTAGCAGAGTGAATTTTCTAGATGCAGCAGTTTTTTGCCAATGCTTGGAATTGTCTTTTTCACTTTAATTCTTATGTGCTTTGGTGATTTTAATTTGCATTTCATTGGATACTAATGAAGCTGGGTATCTTTCCATATGTATATTGGCCTTCAGATATCTTTACCTGAAAGTTGACTAATTTACCAATCTTTTCTTGTATGTCGATGTCTATTGGGTCCTGACCTACATCGCCAATCTCCCAAACAAGTGTGCGGTGGAAGTTAAATAAAAAGAGACAATTGTATGATTTTTTTAGGGCTCTGGGAGGGTCCAGGAGCTTTAGTTAAACTCGAGAGTCTGAGGGCTAAGACTATCACTTCTCTGGATTAGCCCACTTTGTTAGGACAAAAGGTGGGGAAACTGAGGAATGCGCAGGTAATGAGCAGGACCTTGGGAGTCACTTCAAAGACTTCTCCAAGTAAATTATGCCAATTTAGGAGAACTGTCCTCTCTCCAATTGACATTTATGGTAGGACTGATACTGCATGAGTAATTTCTGCAGCTGCAGTCTCTATCTTGTTAACTGGTGTTGGAGCCATGTGTCGGCAGCTGTGGCCTTATCTCGCCCTTTGAGGTATCTCTGGCCTCACAGGCCACTACAGGCCTCAGCCAGGACCAGTGATTCATAGAGATTCACTTACTGTGAATTAGCTCCCATTGCCAGGCAAGGGGCCGAGGCCTAGGACAGACTCACGGATAAACATAGAAAGCCAATTAGTAAAATTTAAATCCTGCTCAGAGCCATTTCATAGTGGTCTCCAACACATGTCCTTTGTATCTTCTTCTTTGTATCTTCAACACATGAAACCTTTGTCTACCACAAAGTCACTTTCATTCAGACTTGTGATGTTGCTAGGTCATAAGTTAAGTTGTTGTAAATGCTTAATTGATTTTGTACTGAGTTTCATCTTTTTTTCTGCACTTAATTAGTATTGGTTTACATTAAGCACATGTAGATTGTTTAAAGCTAATGCAGTTGCCTAAAAATTCCTACGAGAATACTTCTTAGGAAAACTGAATTTGTAGATTTTATCTTTTCTTTCATTTTTCCAGAAAAGGAGGAAGGACCTAGGCTTCATACTTAGAAGCCGTAATTGGCATGTGTAGTTTAGCTTTTCCAATCTCGTTTTCCTTGGGTAGCAACTGCCTGAAGGACACATTTTACCCTCTGCATTAAATTTCTACAAGGTACTTCTTTAATGAAAATAAATGGGTTAATTTGTTTAATTATGGTGTTAAAAACTGAGCTTGTTGTTTCTGCATACCTAAGCCATAGTTTCCAACAGCCTTATCAATAATAAATTGCATATCTGATAATATGCTTGATTTTTCTTTCTCTATTGTTCTAGAAATAGGATACATAGTATTTGTGCTGTTTATTAAGAATCTAAAGCCTGATAGGGCTCTGTGAATTTCATGTGAATGTGTATTTGCTTATTTTTTCTTTTCAAGAAGACTCTAAATCTATTGATGCTATCCGTTCAATTTCTTACCATTAAAGAGTTCTACTCATGAGAAATAGTATCATACAATAGTGAAGAAGATTTTTTCCTACCTCTGCTATTTACTAGTCATATGCCTTGGGCAATTTACTTAACCCATCTTTGACTTTGTAAATTTTATTATTAAAATGGGTACAATAATACCGCAAAGAGTTATTATAAGCATTAAGTAAGCTAATATACAGTAAAATGATTTAACTTTACTAGTTTTACAAGATTTATCTTTTTAGTGTCTAGAAATGGTAGTTGTTACTGTTACTATTATTTTCTCAACATTTAGAATTGTTCCAGGTACGAAATGAGTATTTGGTGAGTACATAACACCAATGGATTAAATTAAATTGAGATAACTGAGCTTTCATGGCTTCACTGTGTTCACAAATTGTCATTTGCTTAGCAGGCTCTTGTTTCCTACCCTTGACTCCTTCTTATGGAGGTCTAGGTTTACGGAGGTGTATCTTTGCAGATCTCTGTCTACTCACTTACATACTATTTAAATCATTGCTATTTCATTATACTTGCAAGTTTGTGGAATGCATATCATAAAATTACTTGGAAAGGTAAGTATCAATACATCACCGAGTCTTTAGATTGCTTAAGAGAAAAGATGTAATTGTAGGGTGCCAAAATGTACGCATTTGGGCTTTGCCTTATATTTTTAATTCATTCCTGGGCTCACAGACTTTATGAGAGCACTCACTACCATCTGATTAAGATTAAATAATTGACACACATATTTCAAGGCTTGAACTTCGCCTGCCGCTCTTTCTCACTATTCTTTTATTTTGGTAAGAAATACTTTCAGCTGTCCATAACTGAAAACCTAACTGATGGGAGCTAAATGAGTCAGAACTTGTTTTTCTTACAGAGCCAGGTGTTTGAGGGTGAGTATTTGTCGGTTTTAGTTCAGAGGTGTAGTGATGTTACAGGCCTAGCCTGGCTTTGCTAGGACTCACCTGCTTTTCATAGCTGCCTGATGACCATACCGGCTACGTGGCAGCATCATATCCCTTTCATGTTCACAGGCAGGAACTCTTCCCATGCTGCTGTCTCATGCAGACAAAATAAAATCTTTCCTGAAAGCTTAGTAGCAGAACTGAGCTCCTTAGCCCTAACTACAGAAATTAAGAAAGCAAATTCCATGGGGGAAGGGAGGTAAAGAAGAGTGTTAGAGGTGGCTTGGACGAAGCCCTGCTGCAGGGCCAGTCACAAGTATGCTCACTCTGTCTAGTACTCACTTTAATAGCGTTTTGTACTGTAGAGTCCAATACAAAAGTCACTCACACATACTCCATCTCGGGATGATTTCTTTTATGTTCACTGGGTACTATGAATTTGGGAGTTCTGTATCTTCATCTTTATCTAGCTTATGCTCTTTCATAATGCTACCAAAACTTATTTTTGGCACATTTATTATTTATCCAAATGTAGGTACCATTAAGAATTATTGACAAAATATATTTTTTTAACAGGATTAGAACCCAATCTACATTAACCGAAAATGTGCTTTCTCATAAAGTACAGTTTGATGGTAGGATCATATCAAGGTAATTGTACTTACTAAATTTTTAAATTCTATGCTTATAAATATGTATTCTCTTTTCACATACAATGAGACTAGATAAATTTTCTCATTTAAGTGAAAAATATGTGCATGTTTTAAGGTGATAGTTATTAATCTATTACAGAAAATATAGAAAATAAAAGCTCTAAGAAAAAATTTAACTAAGAGTTATTTAATAAGAGACTTGAAGTTCTGGGCAGAGTGATGCATGACTATAATCACAGGACTTGGGAGGCTGAGGCAGAAGGATTGCTAAGGAGTTCTAGGCCAACCTGGGCTACATAGTGAGTTTAAGGCCAATTTAGACTACAGAGTAAGACCCTGTCTCGAAAAACCAATGACCCAAACCCAAACCAAAATGAAAAAAACCCATCCTCCCAAAAACTATAAAGCAATAACAAAAAATAAAGTGATTTTAAAAGTATTTTAACATGGTGACAAATGATGATAATCCCAGGACTCTGGGAAGTTGAGGGAGGAGTTTGAGCATAACCTGGACAATTTAATTGTTTAAGGATACATTGTTTAAAAATAAGAAATATCAAGAAACACTGGAAATGTAGCTCAGTGTGAAGGCCCTTGGACTCAGTCTCCAACAGAACAAAACAAAATGGTATTTTAAAAAGAAATTTAGAAGTGAATTTTTAAAAAGATATATGTCACTGCTATACAATTCTAAGGTATTTAAAATTAATTTTTATATATGATGCTTAACTGTATTAATAGTATATTATTAAAAATGAAACAGATAACGAGATGATTTTTGAATCTGTTGTCTCAGTCTTACAAACTTTCAGTAATATGTAATTCAATTTGATGTTTTTTGTGTATATTTCTGATAAATATATATTTCTAAATTGTAATACTTGTTCATCAATTTAAAAGCTTTTTGTATGACAATGAAAGATAATAAATGCCACATCTTTGAGTAGTTTCTTACAGGATTTAAAGGTTTGTTAAGGTCTTCCCTATTTTAAAAATGTAGTTTGGCTTGGTAAGACACCTTGTAACACATCCATATTGATATCTGCATAAGATAGTGCTTTTTTCTTCATCAAAATCTAATTTGGTAGTTCAGCAAGCTGTGGCGTGTTCCCCACAGCTACCCATCCCACACAGTCAAGGGTTATGTTTTTCCACTTGTAGATGCTCACTTGTATTTTATTATTTGATTTAAAATTTTCTATTTGAAAATCTTTGAAATTGTATTTTTCTAGAAATGGACATGATGCCTGCAGAGAACTGTTTGGGTTCTTTTTCACTAATGATGGGTCCCTCACCATATATGAATATCGACAGTTTGGAAAAAACAGGTATGCTGTGAAACATGAAAAATCTTGGGATGTTTGTGTCTTAGAGAAGTTGAATAACTTTGTTTTCATTTAACTTCCAGAACAAATGTGCTTCCATTTATTCCAAAGAACATTTATAGTCATCAATGTGGACGAAGAAAAGGAAAACAATACCAGCTTGGTGACTTTTACATTGTAAGTTAAGTGTGTATATATGCAAAACACTGAATAGCAGCAGTGGGATTCTGTGGAGTCCCCATGTGGATGGAGAAGCAGGGCTCTTCGATTTCAGTTTACCTCATCTCCTTTCTCCTGACCAGGGGTATTTGTGTGAGTGCGATAATGGTTGATGTTTTCCGAGGAAGTTCTGCCACTAAGGCCCACATTCCAATGATCTGAAAGCAAGTATAGGATTGTCTGTATTAGTCCTGCACCCCATTCTATAATGTAGGTTGTACCCAAGAAAGCTTATCTCTGGATGTTTTACAGGCTCTTCGAGGCTGTATTATTCGCTGAATAGCTACCTTGATAACACTAGGAGTGCCGCGCCATCTGGAGTAGGCTTACTCTCTGAGGATGCACGCAGGGGGGACTGTTGGAATCTGGAGCTGACAGCCTCTCTCTCATCTTCCACTTTTAAAGCATAGAAACACCCAGCTTGACTGTTTTCTTTTTTCAGTGAGGGAGGGAGATTTTTCTTCTGCTGTCTAGATCTTTTTGTCAAACCTATCTTTTCATTTCTATATGCACCATCAAGCTTTTTCTAAATATTCAAGAAATTTTGATGACATCTATAAAAATAATACTCATATAAATATGCACATGTACCCACAAGCACACCTGAATAAGAGTGCACCCTCATATGTATTCACTTATATTTAACATTGGATACATAATACGGACTGCGTGGAGGTACTCTTATGTACCACTGTAAGTATATTCATATATGTAACATTGCTGTACATATTAGAGTCTCTGTTACGTTGCTTAATATAATCCTCTTTTACAAGAGACTCGAAACGTCCAATACTCAGTCTTCTTGACAGAATAGTCAATCTAAACTGCTTTACACTACAAATTCTTCCTGGGTTATTACGATTGAAGTGTAGGATAATGTTTCAGTTTATCGCTCATAATTCTAGGCCTTCCAGTTCTGAACCATATGTTCTTTAGGTCTTCCTTGATACATCTTTTTTCTATCCTTAATAATGTTTCTTTCAGTTTTTGTTTGCTTTCTGATACTAGAAAAATCACTGATTTCTTTCTCAGAAGCCTTCATGACTTTTGGGTGTTGCTTTATAGTGAAGACCCAGAAGATCGAAGAGTAGAAAGGTCAAATCTGAACTCACTATCTATAATAGCTCCTCTATTCTTTTCATTCTTTTACTAGGCTTAATTTTTCTTCAGAGTTTCTATTACCTGACATTATATTATGTAGATACACTTTTCATCTATTTACCTTTTCTGTTATGTTACTTTAACTCTTTCAAGGTAAGGACTTACCTATCTGAGCCACTGCTGTATTCCTATCGTCCTGAAGATTGCTGAGTATTTAGCAGGAACCAAGTTAATACAGTATGTTTAAAGAATGGCTGTAGATTTAATATTAAAATTATAAATCAGATATATTTTTGTATTAAGAGCACTAAGACAAAGAAAATATCTGTATCCAGTTTCTTTGTTAGTGGAGACTTCACGAAACAATATATGAGTGCAAAAGGTCCACGTCAAATGTAAACGTAGCTCCAACGTGCTGACTTTGCTACAATTGGATCAGTGAGGTGCAATATTTGCCCATTGGTGGAAAACTCAAGCCATTACCTTTGAAGTATAGATAAATGTTTGCAAGATTTAAATTTTTATCTAAAATTGAGAATTTTTTCCTTTCATAATTTTCCAACTTACATTTAAAAAACAGAAGCATCTACTTTCTCTGGAAAATTAAAAATGTCACATTTACTTGTCGAATGTTATCTCTCATATTATCATATCCACATCTGCAGAACTTTCAGGTTACTGATCCTAAAAGACTAAGGAAGGCATTGTGTATTGGGAGATACACATCTAATTTTAGTCTTTGGAATAAGTGGCCAAGAAAATTGTGATATTTTCACTCTATTAAGTTCTCAGTATGATAAATTATTGTCATCATTTTCTTAGATATATAACATTGGCCTAATCTCTTATGAGTTTGGTAAGATAATTATAGTTTCATTTCTTTTATAAGTTTCTTGATATTTAATTACACATATAAAGCTAACTATTATTGGGGAAGGTGGTAGCTTTTTTCATTTTTCAATGGCATGCTGATTATTTTTTATTTTTCAATGGTAAAAATTTAACTATGCATTCATACTCTTCCATAATATACTTACATTACTTTTTGATATATAAAAATATTACAGATAGTAGGCCTCAAAGTTTTGGGGCCAAACTCAAAATGCAGCATTTCTGCTTCAATGACTCCACCTTGGGTTGCTTACGGTATCGACTTTGGATGTTAATTTTTTTCCTGAGCTTCACGCATGATGTTTTTAACCACTAGAAAATTTCTACCATGTAAAACAGGCAGATAATCTTCAGTGAAGTACTTCAAAATTTATTTCTTCATAGAAAATAGGTTTCCCTCATAGCAAATAAAAATTTTTAAACAGTACGCTGAAGCAAAAAGGAAGCTGCCCCAAGGTGAAACTATCAGCCAAGGAACTCTGCTCACCTCTCAGTTCACCTGGCTCATAGCTTGGCAGAGCTGGAACCGCTCTGCAGTCTTAGCTGGGAAGCTCCAGTTCACTGCTTTATTTCTTCCTTAGCTGAAAAATACTTTAAGGATTACTTCCATGACTGGTGTTGAAGGAATAGAATTTAAAACTAAATCTTCTTCCAGCCCCTAAAACCTCATACAAAATAGTAAGGAAAGTTATTTTAGTACTGAATAAATACTAGAACATATGACATCATAGGCAGTCTGCTATGACAGTGCAAAGACCGAAGTCTCACCCTTTTATATATCTAAAAGATGTGACCACTGCATACAAATAACTTGGCTTCAAGGAATAGGACTTGACAGCACCATTTGCCACAAACGGTATCCTCAAGTCACTTGGTAATTACAGTGACCAACTGTGTTTCCTAATTGATTTTATTCAGGGGGAAAATAAACTTTTCACATCTTTGTGACAGAAGGTAGTTTTGCACTTGGAGCAAGGTGCCACATAAAATTATGTGCCAACCTTCTGAAAAGCAACTGAGAGATTAAAGTCCTGTCTCCCTTTTTGTTTACATTTCAGAATAGTTTCCAAGTTCTGCCAAAAGACTTTCTGAGGTCATAGAGCTATATATATTCCCCCCACCAAGGGAGAACAAAATGCTTATAGTCACTGTTTTAAGAAAAAGAAAAAGAGGGAAATCTCTTCCCATATGGTCAAAAGGACAAGGTATGACTCTCAGTTTTAACTTGTGTTTGTCCTTACACTGGCCATTTGTGTATATGAACAATGGGGGAATTAAAGTAACAATTTTTTAAGTTTAGTTTAAGAACTTTGAGTAAGAATTTTGTCACTGAGACTGATGCTCTAATTCTTTTAAATTAGATTTGATGTTTATGCAATCTGTCATCAAAGACCAGGTGAAAGATTGTGATGGTCTGTCACATTCATGGATTCACAGGCATCTCTCTGGGGACGAATGCCTCTATTCTTGTGCTTAGGGATGTCACAATTTTGATGGAGCACAGTTACTTTTTGGTTGATGATTCTTATTAAAACAAATCAGAATTTCTTATATAGCTGGATTTTTCATTCACATGGATCATTACATAGAAAGACTGTTCTAACTGAATGCTTGGGAAATTTGCATTTCTATGGTATTGGCTAATGCCTATGTGGTTTCTAAATATTCTTCACATATACTTTTATTATTAAAATATACCATGTGGCTTACAATCAAAGCCAAATATTTTAAATTGATATAATTGCATTTTACAACTAATATGTTTCATGCTTTCTAAGTAATCTATCTTTTCCTTTCTTCAGGGTGCAACCTTGACATTTTTGAGCTCTGATCATCCAAGTCTTCCACAAAGCATAAAAGAAAATATATTACTTAGATTTCGAATCACAAATATTGAACAAACAGCTTTGGCTTCTGTGAAGTAAGTCAAACATGCAGTTATCAGTTTGAAACTGAATGAAAACAACATTTTTATCTTATAGTGAGATTATTGCAAAACACTTAGAGTTTGCTAGTTCCATGATTGGGACTTGATTGACTTTTATAGTGTCCAACTCTGAACATCTTTTTGGGTTTGGAGCAGGGAACAGTTAGTGTTTCTATATTGAAGGCTGTAAAGTAACCTTTATATGTATATAAAATCAACGTGGATGTAAAAACTACTGTGTTCATGGCACATGAAGAAGATATAATTTAAAAAATATTCATATAATTTGAAAGCATAGCTATTTCTACCTTATGTGCCATTTTGTGCTTTAATATATTCCATGTGTGTGAGAACAGTTTTAATAAATTATGCATTTAAAATATCCAACTTTATGTGAAATATAACATCAGTATGTTCTTGCTGTAGCATTTTTATTTTATAAAATGCTGCCAAAGAATTAAATTTTAAATATGAGGTATCAGTAGAACATTATAAAAAGTTTTCTCATATTTTTTTGTATATTTTTTAGCATAAAAAGTCTTGGGTGTCATATGCTTATAATATGCATTGATCAATGAAAAATAATAGTTAAACATAATATTATGAATAAAAATGATTTTAAAAGATTTTGAGTTTTTAAATTGAACATACTCTTTTTTTTTTTTTGAGACAGGGTCTGGTTATATTATTTAGGCTGACCTTGAATTTACTACATAGCTCAGGCTGGCCTCAAACTCTTGGTGATCCTCCTGCCTCAGCCTCTCCAGTGTTGTATTATAGACCACCAGACTTGGCCACAAACACATTCTTTTTGCTGAATGTTTCTTGATAATAAATACAACAAAACTTGGTTCTATATGTGCATTAGGGGATCTATCCCATGAATTGGCTATAAGCAAATCAATATTTGGTTATTATTTACTGCATTTCTAAAAATGAATGCATAGGGTGGGATTTAAAATAATATTTTTTAACTTTTATGATTTCAGTAAAACTGCTTTTAAATTTAGTTGTTTCAATTAAATATTTAATGTATAAATATTTATAAATAAAATAAAATAAATAAAAATTTATAAATAAAAATATAATTACATATTTAAAATATTTAAAATATTGAAGCAGCTGTAAAAAATGAATACATTCACAGGTAGTTTTAAAGCATTTTAAAACAGTGTCTCCTGTAATCAAAGCAACAAACACACTTGGGATTTGATTGATTTTTACACTCTTCCAACTCTGAGTATTTCTTTGAGATTGGAACAGAGAAGAGTTAGAGATTTTATACTAAAGACTGTAAAGTAGAATGTATAGTCTATATATCCTACTTTACAACCATCCATGTATACATATACACTTTTTAAAAAATCAGTGTGGAATGTCAATTACAGAATTGTATCCATGGCACATGAGGAAGATAGTCAAGAAGCCAATGATAGGCTGGTCTTCAAAGCTATTCAAGGTATGTATTTTTGCTACTCTTAAGAGCTCGTTTTCAGCTATTTTCTTACTTTCCTTTATCTTCTTGAGACAAAGTTTCACTATGCAGTTCAGGCGAGCTTTGAACTCACAGCAGTCCTCCTGCCTCAGCCTCTCAAGTGCTGGGATTATAGGTATTCAACACCATACTCAGCCTCAACTATTTTCATTATAATTCATTAAAGCAGTATTTTCAGGCTGCTTCTCAGTTTTACAGCTTTGTTTTCTATTTCCTATTAGATTTTTAAAGTTGATATATTTATTAAATTTCCTAAAAATATTTACGGTTTCTCCTACATTTAATGATCCTAACTGAATAATATTATATGAACACATGAATTTTAGAAAATACTATGTAGTCGAACAGAAGCTTTTACTTATAAACTAAGTAAAAGGTAAAGTTCATTTTGCAATATAATTGTCTTATGCGTTAGGTGACATCCTAGAAACATGTGCCAGTTTAGAGTAAAATAAAGCGTTTTAGGCTGGAATGCCTGTAGTTCATGTTTGCACTCAGTTACTGATCAGACATGTGACTTTGGAGCAACCCTTGTGCTTCTTCATCTCTAAACTGAAGACAAGGAACCTCTTGGACCCGCAGAGTGGCCCTGGCTGGATCGAAAGTCTGCGCAGACCTGCATCTGGGCGCGACTGTTTGGGACTGGTAGGCCTGCCCTTCATCCACAGGGAACTGCCTGGAGACCGGCATCTGGGCCAGGTCTGTTTGGGCCCGTGGCCCCGCCCTTCACCCCCAGGAAGTCTCCCAGAGACCAGCATCGCGGCCTGTCTCTTTGGGACCCGAACCTCTCAGACCTGCAGAGTGGCCTGGGCTGTTTGGATTGGGGATATTGTGGAGGCTGGCATCTTGGCCAGGTCTGTTTGGGACTGGGAACTTTGCAGAAACCAGCATTTTGGCCTGACTCTTTGGAACCTGCAGGCCCACCCTTCACTCGCAGGGAACCTCCTGGAGACCTGCCTGGGACAAAGCACAGTGGCCTGGCCTGCCGGAGATTCCACAGGCTCCGGGGTGACCACACCCAGCATTTGCCTGACAAATTAGGGAGCCAGGAGCCCACAGAGGGGAGTTAGGACACTGTGAGGAAGCCAAGAGCCTGTGGGGGAGCCACTGCCCCTCCAGGAACTGAGGGTGTAAGAAGTAATTCCCCACACATGCAGAGAAAGCTTTGGAACACCACTCAAAGTAAGGAAATATAGAAAAATGACAAAAGGAAAGACCAAAAGGCAGGCTCAAAGCCCTAGCCCTCCCCAAGAAAGCTTAGAAGCCGTGTACATAGAAGAAAAAAGAAGCCATACACCTGAAATGTCTGAAATGATATCAAATAAAATAAATATGCAAATAGGGAAAGCTATGGAGAAATTCAAATCAGAAATACTTGCCCAGGTAAAAGAAGAATTGATAAAAATAGTGAAAGAAATAGTGAACACATCTAGTGAAAACACAGCTAAAAAATTAGAGGAACAAAGCAAATAGATAGAATCCCTGAAAGAACAATATAAGAAACAAACAGAATGCATAAAGCAGATTCAAAGAGATATACAGGAAATGAAAAATTCTATTGAAAGCTGTAAAAACAGCCTCAATGAAAGTGAAGACAGAATTTCAGACCTTGAAGATAAGATTGCAGCCAGTGAGCAGGAAAGACAAGATCTTTTAAAAATAACAAAGAATCAGGAAATAACAATTCAACACCTGCAAGATAATGCATAGAAAAATAACATAAGATTAATAGGGATAAATGAAAAAGAAGGGGACAGCCCAAATGATATCAAGAGGATATTTACAGAAGTAATAGTTGAAAACTTCCCAAACATCAGAAGAGAAACTGACATCTGGCTAAGTGAAGCATATAGAACTCCAAACAGCCATAACCAAAATAAAACTACACCCAGACACATAATAATCACCATCCCAGAAATCCAACATAAGAATAGAATACTAAAAACTGTTAGAGAGAAAAGAGAGATCACCTATAAAGGAAAACCTATCAGAATCACAGCAGACTTCTCAACACAAACAATGAAATCAAGAAGAGC
>PVJX010012567.1:0-49949 GCA_004027295.1 Dolichotis patagonum
GGCTTTATACTATTGTGTTATGTTTGATATTATTGTAATTGAAACTATGCTCAACTATAGCAGAGTAAGAGTTATGGCGTTAGATACTGTTGATGTCCAGTTGACTTAATGTAAAGTACTGTGTTGCCTATGTTGTCCTCTTCTGATCTGCTCTGTACTGCCCCCTTTTGTTTTATTCTCTTTTAAATAAAAAAAAAAAAGTGGTCCTCACTTAGGTAACAAAAGAAAACCCCAAGAAATTTAAGTCTGAATTCGTAACTTACATAATGATAAGAAATAAAAATTCATTGTAGTGTTAAAGCACAAGTATTGGGAGTAACAAATATGTTGTAATTTATCAATGAAAATCAGCTACATTTTACCTTTTGAGCTACACAATATTTATATTTATATTATATTTACATTAATTGACAGTTAATAGTAATAATTTTAAAATATATACATATAGCGGAGGTAGATGTGGGCTATGAAGTCAACTAAGCAGGTTTAAATATCTGATTGACTCTGCACTAGATTTCTAATTAGGATACGTTTTATTAGCTCAAAGCTTTGGTTTCCCATCTGCTAAGTGGACATACAATATGTCCGTTCTAAGTGGAGATAAAATGTGTCCGTTGTTATCAAGATTAAATTAGATGATATAGATAAACCTTCTATCACTCCACAAAGCTTTTTTAATGTATTAACTATATTCACTATGTATATTATTAATATACTCATTTAAAAATATTTAACAAAAATTATGCTAAAAACTCCATCCTTTTCTTTGTGAAGTCATCTCTTGTCTTCATGACAGCCCTCTTTGCTGACTTTTATTCAAGCTCCCTTCACTCTCTTCAGTGCTTCTCATGCTGAAATCCATGGGAAATTCAGTATCTCTTCGAATGTCCTTACGTGTCACTTCCATGAGTACCCTCAGTGATCCTGTGCTCTACTTTCTTCAGCCAGATGCTGCCATAACCATGTCCTGGGTGTGCCACTTCCAGGAATGAAAATCTTCTTTAATATTTAGTTCAAGCATCATAATTTCTATATAGTGTTTTGGATTTTCCATATAATTCCCACTGATCTTCCAACCCCGACTAAATTTCCATTGTCCTGATATGTATAATCCATGAATTCTCAACCCTTTTCACTGACTTCCCACTCTCACCCCCACTGCTCTCAGGCCCTCACTTGTCTTGACCTGGCTAAATTTCCATCATTTGTTGACCACTGTCTTTTCGCAAGACCCTCAACACAGTTAATTTTACTTTCCCCTTTATCCTACCCAAATATAGCTGAAAATTAACGGGAGAAACCCTTTGAATTACTTCACTTGGAATACAAGAACATGAACCTCCAAAGAGGGCCACTGGCCAGTCCAGCCATGCCCCACTGTCTGAATTTCTACCTCTCACATTCTCTTCTTCTCACAGTCTCTTCTCAAACTTCGAACACTTTCTCAAACATCTTCAGTCTTCCATTTTTGCTGAGGAACTAAGATCAAATGACAGAACATTTCCACAAGCTCCATCACCATTTATCTGCTGTTATCTGATCCTTCCGGTCTGTGCTCTCTTCTGAAGTCAGCCCTCCCAATTTTATATAAGAAATCACTTTACAAATGTTAAGAACACTGCATCATCAGTACTTCATTCTCTTCTCTGACTCAGTTTTTCCTTCTGCTGAATAATTCCTATCAGCATGCAAATATTCTACATTCACCTAATGTTAGAAAAATAAATATAAAAAATATATCATATTCCCAGTCTACAGCTCTTGTACCCTTTCTCCACTCTCCTCCATAGCAAAACTGTCTGATGACCTTCTTTTCTCTAGCATTCTTTGTACTCACTCTAATCAGGCTTTCACAAAGCACATTTACCTTCACTCCCCCAAGAAAAAGCTGTTTTGATCAGAAATACATGGCTAAGTACAGATCCAATGGTTCATCTTATTTTAAATTGATTTATCAGCCTATTTAAGATAATAAATTACTCCAAACTCCGTAACATAGTTTCTCCAGCTATCTTACAGTTTACAAACTCCCCTAAACTCTGTACTAATACTTCGGCAATTGTTTCTCAGTATTCTCTGTTGGTTCCTTCTCGTCTCCCAGATGGTACAGCATTAGAATTTCCTAAGAAAAAGTCACTGGGCTTTATTCTTCAGCATACAGTCATGACCTTAACAGGCACAGGACTTGGCAGTGATGTCCAAGATCCTGTTTGACTTAGTTCTTTGCTTTCAATCCCACGTGCCAACTTTCTAATTAACCAACTCACTGGAATGTTTAACAAATGTCTAAATTTATGTGTGTTCCTAATAAAGAGCTTATAATTGAACTTCCAATACCATGTATCAAACTTTTTCTCACACAATCTTTTCTATACTAGTTAATAGCAATTCTGTACAACTGGCTTAAATTAAAAAATTTAAAATTATAATTATCTCTTCACTTTCTTGAGTATCTACACTCAATCTCTCAGTGAATCTTAAACTATAACCCCTTATTTTTGTACCAGGGATCGAACTCATGACCTTATGCTTGCCAGGCAGGCATTGTGTGGCTGAGCTAAATTCCTGGGACCTATAACAGCTACTTTTAAGATAACAATATATAATATATTAATTAGTATTAACTTCTATTTTGTTATTGAAATTCTATATCATTTTTATCCTTTTTGTTTTTAAAATTAAGAAAAGAAAAAATATATTTATGATCTGATCTGTTTTTACTTCCTTCACTACTACCTTTCTAACTCAAGCCACTATTCTTATCTTAGGAAACATTCTTCAGAATCAACTAAAATGTACATTTCTAAAACTACCTTTGTCCACTCTTGGCATCAGGTTAATTTAGAAAAAAATAAAGAGGCAGCTAACACCAGGAGTTTCCTTCCTATAGCAGGTCCTATAGCAGACTAACTATTTTCATTATCTTTCCCTGTGAGAGCTCAGATATGAGACAACAGTAATAAACTTGAGTAGGCTGACAACCTGACAAAGAAACCTCTTCTTCCAAAAGAGACAAAGTCTCACAACCCACAGTTAATGCTTCTAAGGTCCTTATGAAGAACATGTCAGTCACAAGAATCATCTAATTCAGGGAAACCTAAATATTTTTCCAGATATGTATCTTTCTGATACAGTTCACCAACTGGGATCATTTTGCTATTAAAAACACTATCTAATAATATAGTTACCTTTTCAAGTTTATCAAGTTTATGGGGAAACAAAAACTAGAAAGTTCTCAAAGGCCAAATTTTCATGCAGAAAGAGAAAAGGTTTTTTTAACTTTATACCCAAACTGATTTCTTTTTAGAATTGTGTTTTATTAATGTTATGGCTTATATACAGGTATCCCTTTCAAAACTTCATGTGCTCATAGGAGAGGCTTTTGGAAGTGACTGGATCATGGCTGTGCGATACTGGATTAGTCAAATTATGAGTTTAACATAGATCTAGATGTGGATGATGGATTTATTGAAGAGGAAAGATATACCCTGCGTATGGATGGCACCAACCAATAATCTTGTAGCCTCGAAGGAATAAAAAGGGAAAGAAGGAAAGCTCACTGTCTCCTACCTCCCACGCTATGGGCTGCTTCTCTACTGCCATGCTCATCTGCCTTGCCACACTCTACAAACTTTGAGCAAAAATAAACACTTTCTTCTTTAACTTATGGCTCACATATTTTGTCCCAGAAATGAGAAAGTGACTTAAGACATCAGTAAATGTTTGCAATACATAATGTTTATGCTCTTCGTGTGTAGTTGGTACTTATATATAACATATCTTAATTTCTTTTTCATATCCTTTCTTTCCTCTCCTTCCCTTTTATCCTCTTCAATTTATTCTCATCAGAGAAACCTATGGGACCCTGCTAAAGCACCAACCCAGGGGCTGGGGATTTAGCTCAATGGCACAAGCTCCTGCCTGGCAAGTGCAAGGTTGTAAGTTGGATCCCTGGTACAGAAAAAAAAAAAATTTACAGGTCCAATCACATGACTTCTGATAAAAGTGATCTATGGATTTTATCCACAGGGAAAAAAAAAGAGGAAGGATTATTAAAATATAAGGCCCTTACATGACTTGACTTCACCATCTCTCTAAAATTCCCTACTATTATACTTTCTGCTGTTCATTTTGCCACCACAATATTCTTCTTGTTCTCACACTACTGAAAGTGTCCTTGCCTTAGAAGGGCTATATCATTAAGAGATATCTGGTTTTCTTCAGTTCTGTTCAAAGGATATTTTTGCAATAAAGTTATTTATTTATTCATTTTAGGGTGCTAGAAATCAAATCCAGCACTCTGTGCATGCCAGGCATGCGCTTCTATCACTAAGCTGCATTCTGTAATTCCTAGCTCTTAAAGGGATAGCTATTCTTGACCTTCTTTAGTTCCCTTAATAGCATTTAGCATCTTTTTACATACATATGCTTATGCTTTAGTTTCTTTGTTGTTTGATCCTCCCACTAGACAATAAGCTTCCCAAAGGCAGGATTTTTTTGACAATATATTCACTGCTTATCTCCAAGATCACCAGGTACATAAAAGGTACTAAATAAAAAAATAGTGAATTTATTAGATTAATGTTTATTAAAATTTAAATATAAATCATCACCAAGGTATATCTCACTTGACTTACATTTTATTGTGATTTTTCTTAAACTCCTTCATATATTTTAATAATAACAATTTTCTAAAATTTTGCAATTAATTTAACTAGTGATTGATCTGAATATTTTAAGATAGTGCAATCCAATTTAAAATCTTCAAAATGAAAAAATAAAAATTATTTCCCTAATCCAGTTGTAAATTTAAAAGGATTTCTTTTGTATAAAATACTTATGATTTTTTTAGGAGTCAGAGGAACACAGCATATATGGATTCTATTGTTGACACAAAGTTGATTTTACCATTTTGCCTAGAAAAATTATCAGAATATAAATCAGATGCTTACAAATAATTTGACAGATTTAACTCATTTATGAGACTAGCTTTTTTCAATTAGGTAATAAATCACACGGATGGTATTTTTAATTCTCAGGAAAAGACAGGCACTAATATTTCTTAATTATCTTTGATGTCTTCAGCCTAATGATTTTATTGCTATTTATTCAATCATTTAGAGCTCGCCATCTGGTAATATGTAATATGATACTGCCATAGCATGAATAAAGATATTCTTAGAGAGCATACCATGAATAAAATATAGTGAGATCAAGAAATTTTATAAATGCAATTTCAAGATTAAACTTGATCAAATACAGAGGGGAAAAGCGATTGATTTGAGTTTTATGAATAAAGCTAGCTCAACAAAATAATTTTAAAAGATTTTAATGATGCTTTACTGAACAATGTTACAATTAAAAACTAAACTACCACTTTTTCTGTTCTAGAAAAATTTTAAGGAGGGAATTTTTAGCCTGAATATATATTCATAGTATGAATAATTTGTATTTTTCTACTATTAATGGTTACCAACTGGTTGCCAACTAGTAGCAAGGATTTACTAAATCCACACTATGCATTGTCTTTTTTGCATATTTTGGAGAATATACACAATACACATATATACCTTAAACTATGTTTCTGAGATTCTTCAACTAAAATGAGCCATGCTAGATTTATAGAGAATATTTAACAAATATGAGTTTAGTATCTAAAACGTGCTAGCACATTGCTAAATTTTCACTGTACACATTGAATAGAATAATTTGAAACATCAAAATACTTCTAATTAAGACGAGTCACCATACATGTTCTTTGTGAAGTGCAGAGAAGTGAAAGAACATGTCAAATAATGGTTAAGAGAGAAATAACTAAAAGATAGGGAAGATATGAGTGGTGAAGAAATGATACTTGAGATGCCTATAAAACTGATTCTTTTGATTGACAAAATACCCTTAGAGTTCAAATTTCTTTAGATGCTCATTATTAAACGTACTTTAACTTTATCCTGCTATAAACTTTCCAATATTCTACTCGAGTAAGGTGCTTGAGTAAGGACAATGGCTCTTTCTTAGGAATGGTCAAATTCCCACATACTACTAAGGTTGGTTACGACAGCCACTGTGTATCCAACACATGGAGTCATTTTCTCTTTTCCTGATCTGTACAGCCTGGTGAATTTTTTCATTAAAAAAATAAATTACTCCTTGCAAAGTGCCATCATGCTTATTATGATAGTCATGGTTATCAAACTTGACTCCAATTTTTAAGTGACGCACACATAGATGTTTTCATTTTACCTCATCTTGCTGTGAGTTGAGCAGCTGCAATTTCATGTGCTTCATATAGGCCATGGTAATTGGCATGTTGTAGTCAATCATGCTGGTCACCAAAGTGGGAGGCTTTCCATTATCTGTAACAAAACATTTTTAATGGGTAATGAAAGTAACACTGCATTCTATCTGCAACTTCAGAATGATCCAAGCTATCCAAATTAAATGTTTCTAGACACCAAGAGTTTAAAGACTTGGTAGCATTGTAGATGAATTGCAGAAAATAGAAAAAATGGTAAGTTTCCATAAGGGTGCAAAATAAAACCATGAATAAATTAATTATTTCTAACTACAGGGGAATTTTTAAATATTTTGAGTAACAAAACTGAAGCTAATACAGTGATCAACACAGATATTTGTATTTTCCTCCTTTGTTGCCCAATTACTTTCTACAGTACATCTGCGTGCTGAAGGAAATTGACTTTTATTTTCTTTTATTGCTCAGACTGCTCATCTTCACATACTCAAGAATAAGTAACACAAATATATCTCCGTGAATAATTTACCACTGAAATAAATATGCATTTAGGAAAACGATCTGAAAATTTTTAATGATATCTAAAACCAAATCGATTTTTACATAGAAATTTTTTATTGAAGAAATGCTTGTATGATTCACTGATTTCTAGAAATGAGGGATAGCTAAATTTAAAAGGTCAGTGGTAGAAATCAATTTCCCTGCTGAATAGATCTGAAATAGCAAGGAATTCCACAATGGATGGAAATTAAAATGCCAGTATAGGAAAAAATGTTGTTTTCCACAGCTGAAACTTTCTTCTAGGAATGGGCACTGAATTACTTTGTAAGTGGGTATTCAAAATTCACTTCTTTCTACTTGAATAAATGAGATGATCTGACTTGTTGAACTGTTTCAGTCTACTACAGTTTTATAAAAATGTGAGATATAAATTGCCATTATGAATAAAATTACTTTAAATCTCACGATTTGACACTGCAGCTACCTTTATGATCTGTTCCATCTGGGTTTAAATGCATTCTTTTCTGGCATTCTGAGCAGCTCATTAGAAATCGAGTCACCGCTTCTCTTGGTAGGAAGGCATAGCTCTCTGAAATCTGAAATGATTCACAAAATATAGGTGTTATTATATAAGCTCACTGAGCATGATTTAACAGAAATTATCATTGTATTTCCAAATAAGACGCATTATTCCATAATGGCAGGAAGCACAATGAAAGCATGCACTGCATACCATGCATCATTTCAAGAAATATCTATCAAGCTTGATTAGAGGTCTCTTAATAATAGCCAATAATGCCATGTGGAGAGCAAAACCTCAACCACATCTGGATAGGCATTTATTTTTCTGTATTTATTTTAGGAAAAAATAATTATAGAATAGTGAGATTCTAGTGATTTTTACTTATTAAGCGTTGCCAATTTTTTTTAACTCACTACTAACACAATCACATTTTATCCAATTTACATATACATACGTATATTTTAAAGTTTTGCCCCAAACAGAAGCAACACTCTGGATTCTGTGTAATCCACATTTCTTCATTATTGACTCAAAAATATTTTAAGTGAGAATATAAGATCAATCCAAAGAGAACCCATGTATGTATTACTGCAGTGAATCATCCCTTCCACAGAAAATGACACACCTAGAAATGCACATAGGCCGCCTGACTCATTTATTTTCTATACTTTGCATAATTTATGTTTGTAATAACTCACACTGATTGTCACAGCAAGCTTTTGCTGTGCCCTATAAAGAACTTTGTTTCCATAACCATGATCTGGAATCAGGTTAGAAATCATTGCCCTTGTCACATGATCTTTTAGAATATATATATATATATATATATATATATATATATATATATTTTTTTTTTTTTTTTTTTTTACTTCAAGGTATTTTCCTCATCAACACGGATCATTCTTAAAGAAGGATGGAAAGACGGTTAACTATATTTAATTAAAAGCTCACCTGGACACAGTCTCATTTCGGGAGGGCTTCAGTTCACCTCACAGCACAACAGTGGCATGTGAGATACGAGATGAGCAGGAGAACTACTAATCTGTAATTAAACACTATTATGGCTTGCATCGAGATGCCCCACCACAAAAGCCTGCTGTGCTCACAGGGAGAGTTTTCAGAGGTGTCTAAATCTAGGGTATGTGATACTGGGATTAAGGATGTGTGACAACTAAATGGGTTTAACATAGTTTTGGGTGTGGATAATGGAAATCCTATTCTGGGTGTGGGTGGCACCAATCAATAGATTCACAGCCTTAATGGAATATAAAGGGAGAGAGGGAAGGCAGGCTTGCTGCTGCTGCTGCTGCTAGCTACTTTCTGCTTGCCAAGCCATTGGTTATTTTCTCTGAAATATCCCTTTGCCATACCACCCTTGCCTTGGACCCAGCCAACTGGACTGAAAGCTCTACAAACTGTTAGCCATAATAAAACCTTCCTCCTTTAACTTTGAATATCTGATACTTTGTCTCAGTGAGTAAAATAACTAAGACAAACACAAATGCCACCACTGATTTCTCTGGTGCATGCACAGCTTTTATGAAGATTAATGTACTTCAAGTTAATAGAAAGAAGAGAGAATATGCACAAAATATATCTTTGAATGTAAATGTGTGCTAATTCCTTTGTTGATTATTGGGTCAACTTTCACTAATTCATGCTGCAGAATGAGCACAATATTAAGGAAATTCCCTTCATTAAGATATAACAATATAAAGTTCATGTTTCTTTGAACTTAACCTCCAAATCAGTTTATATTACTTTATCTATCTCAGTGAATCTCAGGAAAAAGAAGGTAAAAGAATACGAAAGAGAAAAAATAAGTCTGCTAAAATCTGCTATGAATGAAGCATATCCAAGTAATTAAAATTTTACTCACTAGAATTGGAATATAAATTTTTAATTTTAAAGTATAATTATCAGTTTTAAGTTGAGATACTACTTTTTAAAAATCCTACCTTAGACTCTATAAATATGGGAGAAAAATTAGTAGAACAACTTGAAAGTATAGTTCTGAGATGTATATGGTAGTTAATGAATAAGGAAATATATCCAAAATTTAAATTCTCATCACTGTCATTTTTTCTTCCTTTGTATACATATACATATACACACATGCATACATGAATTTGATTTTTATCTTCCAATTTTTACAAAAGAAACTAACACTTTCACTCAATTTATGCAATTGGAGATAATTTTCTCTGATTCCCTGAAAACTTTTTTATAATAATTTAGAAGTTTAAAAAAGTTCTGCTGCATGACAAATTCTGACAGTTCATACTTTGGCTTGGATTTATAGTCCACTGGAACCAACAGAGCTGTGTGGTAAATTCATTATCAAGCAGAGGCTAACAACACCCCATTGGCTTTCTTGTTCACTAGGGCCCAGGAACAATGGAGTCTTCCTAAGCATTGAAATTAAATCAAATATTCTTTCTAAATCCCCTGGTATGAAGTTAGATATTGGTAGCAAGACAAAAACTGAAAAAATAAAATATGTGGAAATTGAACAACAAATTCCTGAACAACTAGTAGTTCAAAGAATAAATTGAAAGGGAGAGGTGTACATTGAGACAAATAAAAATAGAAACACAAGGTATCAAAATTATTGGGATGTAACAAAAACAGTTATAAGAATAAAGATAACAGTAATCAACATGTACATAAGAAAAAAGAAAGATCTACTATCTTAAAAAACTAGAAAATGAACTAAGTCCAAATTAGCAGAAGGGAAAGATGTGATAAAACAGAGATATGTCAAATAGAGACTACAAAACAATTGAAACAATCAATTTATGTATAAGTTATTTTTAAATAAGATAAACAGAACTGAAAAAACTTTTGCTAGGCTAAGAAAAGTACTCAAATAAAATTATAAATTTGCAAAGATTCAAATTACAAATGACACTAGAGGAGTACAAAGGATCATAGTAGAATACTGTGAGCAAGTATATGCTAACAAGGAAGATAACCAAGAATAAACAGAAACATTCTAGAAATCTGGAGCCTACTAAGACTAAATCATGAAAAAGACTGAACAGATTCATAATGAGAAGGGAGATTGAGTGATTATTCAAAATCTTCTCAGTCAAGGAAGACCCAGGACTAAATTGCTGCTTCACTGGAAAATTCTACCAAATATTCAAAGAAGAGAGAACAATGCCTGGAAAACTACCTCCAAGATTTGACAAGGAGGAAACAATTCCAAGTTCATTTTATGAGAGTAGCATGTCCTAAAACCAAAGCCAGACAAGGCAAACTACCATTATTGGTGAGTATAGATGTAAAAATCCCCAAGAGGCTGCTAGCAAATCAAACTCAACAGCACATTTAAAGGATAATACACCATAATCAAGTGGGGCTTTAACCCTGGCAGGCAAGGATAGTTCAATGAAAACTAATCAAAATAAATATTAACAGAATAAATAAATAAATAAATATATATATAATTTCAATAGATGTAGAAAACATATTCCACAAAACTTAACTTTCTTTTATGACAAAAAACTCTCAACAAACAGATATAGAAATAAGCTCAATACGATAAAAATTATATGAGAGAAGCAATATTTAATATATCATAAATCAGAAGAAAAACTGGAAGCTTCCCTTGTAAGATCAAGAATAAGACAAAGATGTTCACTTTTGTTATATTCAGTGTGGTAATAGAAGTCTTAACTAGGGCAATAAAACTAGATAAAAGATGGTAAGTCATCCAAATTTGAAAGGAAAAAGTAAAATTGTGTTACAGATGGCGTGCTTTTTGATAGAGAAATATAGGATGACTCCACAAGAAAATTGTGGAGTCATTTGGCCTTCATGGTTACATACATTTTTTTGGAGTTTCTAGTTTTCCATATATTGGTTTGTGTTTATTCCTAAGCCATTAAGAAAATGAATAAGGCATGCTGTCAAAATGATATGTCAAGCTAAGTTACATGGGTGACCAAAGACCAGTGATGAAATTGGAAACAAAAGCAAGACTTCAAATAAATATTTAGTAAAACACTAAAAATATATATATATATTTTTTAACTAATATAACTAATATAACTAATATATTTAAATATAACTAATAAATTAAGTTTAAATATAACTAATAAATTAAGTTGCAGTTTAGAAACATCAACATACAAAAAACAGTTGCATAACTACATAGTAATGATGAACTATCCAATAAAAAGAAATTAAGAAAAAATTCCATGCAAATTATCATAAAAAATAAATAAGCAAGGAAGTTAAAGTGCTTCACATTAAAAACTATGAAAACAATGATGAAAGAAACTGAAGATACTCATAAGTTGAAAGATAGCCTATGTTCATAGTTGGAAGAATTAATATTGTTAAAACATACATACTACCCAATGTGATTTGCAGATTCAATTCAATCTTTATTAGCATTTTAATGGCATAATTAGAGAAAAATCCTGAAATCCATATGAAACCACAAAAGATCTTAAATACTCAAATCAACCTTTAGCAACAACAAGTCTGGAGGTAGTACATTACCCACTATCAAAATACATTGCCAAGGTATAGTTATCCAAACCATATGATATTAGCAGTAAGTACATACATAGACGGATGGAATATATTAGAAAGTCTAAAACTAAATATATGTATTTATGATCAATGGATTGTCAATGAATGTGCCAAGAACACACATACAGGAAAGATAGTGTGCTTAAAAAATGATGGTGAGAAAACTGGTTTTCCAAATGCATAAGGATGAAATTAAGCCATTATCTCACACCATATACAAAAGCAATTCAAAGTACATGAAATATTTTGACCTAGGATTTAAAAATGTAAAAATACTAGAAGAAAACATAAGGGCAAAACTTCTATTGGACAATGTCTTATGGCTATTATCCCAAAAGTATAAACCAATGTTATTACAGCCAATTAAAAAGCTTCCTTAAAGCAAAGGAAACAGTGAATAGAGCGAAGAGACAAGCTACAGAGTGGGAGAACATATTTGCAAACAATTCAACTACTGAGAGGCTAACATTTAAAACAACTCAATAGCAGAAAATGACCTAATTTTAAAAATTCTCTGCAATAGTCTGAATTTATATGTTTCCTCAAAATTCTTATATAGAAACTTAACCCGCAACACACTGGTATTGGGAGACAGGGCTTTAGGGAGATTATTAAATCACAGGGCCAGAACCCTTATGAATGGGATTAGTGCCTATTCAAATAGGCCTGGGGGAGCTTGTTTGAGCCTTTTGGTCCTGTGCCATGTGAGGAAATACTGATGATGGAAATGTATTTCTACATTGAAACTTCATGCTGTACACTCTGAATGTGCAAAATCTGTATTTTCCAGCTTTGATTCTCACCACTACAAAATGCAAAACAAAATCTGGAAACAAAGAACAAATACTGAATAATATTTTGATTTAGACAAAGTGCTAGAAATATCATTCTACTAACACTGAAACTACATAAAATATCATTCATAAATATCTGTTTCTTTCAGTGTAGAAATTTTATTGAATTCATTATTGACATTAATAAACAATCATATAGTTTGTCTCTTTTGATGTATTTAATAATTTATAGTACTAATTTTTTTCATATGCAAACATTCTTGGTTCCTTGAATTCTGGAAAACCTCCATTTGGTCTTTTTTTAAAGAGAATAAAAAGAAACAAATTAGTGATAATATAGTAGGAAATCTACAATAGTTCCTACATTGCATATTCTTAACCTCTAAATAATTGCTCAAACAACCAGCTTTAGGCTTGCAAAGTCAGTCAAACAATACAGTTCCTTTGAATTAGCTGGTTTCTTACCAGGGAATGGGGGAGCTAGGGAGTTACAGGGGTGTTCTTCTTAGCTCCCAGGCCCATGTGCCAGCTGGCCCACACTGAGAAGGGTATAGCTTCCTTTCTGGCTCTCCCCAGCCTGCATAGCAGGGGCTGGTTCATGGTGGAGCAGGAGCACAGAGAGGTGTGTGTAGCTTCCTTCCTGTTTCTCCCTGACCTGCACCGTGGATTGGGGGAAGATGGCAGTCACCTGGGCTGAAGCTGTATCCGGGCTTGCAAACTACCTCTCAAAGTTTGTGTACTTTGTGGTTAACGCAGTACTCATTTTAGAGTCCAGCTTCAGGAGAAATCGCAACCAATCATACCCTGAGCCTAGTGTTTGTACAGTGGAGTCGAAGGAAAGAACCACTGAACTGGCGCCTTCCACTGGAGTAAATGCAGCTGCCATGCAGAATAATACAAAATTCCCAGTACCAGAAAGAGGCAGAGGGCTAGCGGCAGATTGCACACAAATACCAAGAGTCCCATCTTCACATGATTTACAATTGTCTACATGATCGCTGCCGAGAAACAGGACAGCAGGAGGCAGCATCTGGCCCCACACAAGGCAGCAGGCACAGGCCTTGGTGCAGGCAGCAGTCTTGGTGTTGGGAAAGCCCAATGGGAGGCCACCACTTGCTGTTCGTATGTAATTCTTTCAGTGTTTTTCTGGCTTAATATTTTTTTTCATTTTTATTGTTACTATTATATGCTTATATGATATTAATATGCATTTTCTTACTCACTTTTTCAATGTGACTACTTTTCTGTTTCTAGACATGACCTTGTTGTTCTTTTTGCTGCTGTTGTCGTAAAGAAGGCTCTTGCTAAGTCAGTAAGTTGCCTAAATTGGCCAGACTGACTTGAACTTGTAATCCTGCCTCAGCCTCCCAGAGCGGTAAGATCATAAGCATGCCCCAACCCACCCCACTAGAAACCACTTTTGGATATATAATATACACTGCTATCTAGATTACTGAAGAGGAAAATATTTAACTAGAAAATATACTCTTAAAATGTTTTCCTGTTTGGAAAAAGTAGAGCATTTCTTTAGAATTTGTTTATGAACACAGGAACACTAAGAACACTACCTCATGCTATTAATAAGAATTAAGCATAGCACTAATAATTATTAATATTGCTTCCTCTGAACTGTACATTAAACAGACAACTGTCATGTGATAAACCACACATTCTGCTCACAACAGAAACACACAGGCATGGGAAGGTCTAGAACATCTGAATAATGACCTGATATGTTTTGTTATGAGAACAGTTGGGGCATCTAATTCTTAGAAATATTATATTATATGAATCTGTACTTTTAAATTGTTCATACTTAAAAAGCTATACATCATTATTTTAAACAAAGTATGAAAGTTTTAGCACAAGAACTCTCAGCGGTTATTGAATTTCCTTAAACTGGACCCATGGTTGAAGTTTTATTTTTACTGTTGTTTTTTAACTTTGGCTCAGCTGTGGTTGAGGAGTTGGGGAACTGCAGGACATGGTAACTTTCTCACTACTTGCCACTTGTAAAGGTCAAGTTTGTTGCATGTTGCGTGGCCTCATTTAACTTTCAAGGAAAATATTTTATCTAAATCTATTAGGACTGGCATTTGTTAGGAATGCAAAAATAATAAAATCAAATTATTAACTTAAAGTGGAAGTGGAAACAATCTTTATTATTCAAAAATCATGATAACATTTCTACATAAAAATAATTGAGCTGAAATATGTTTTGATGATCTGAACAATAACATCATTGTCTAAAAATAGTACCATGGATCTGGGACAGCCCCATTCCAGTGTGTGATAGTGGGCTCGAGGTGCCCGCAGGCAAAAGGAGAGGCAGACTGATCAAAGATTGCACAAAGGAGAATTTACTATGGGACCTACTGATAGAAGTGTGATCCAGGACAGTAGCAATACAAATTAAATATCTGCCATTTGGGTGACACATTGGGTAGTATACACTCGTCTAGACAAAGTGAGTTTGTCCAAGCCAGACAATCCTGATTTCTCTGCAGCTGATATCAAAGATCCTAGCACCAGATTGTGTTGTAAACTGCAATATACAATTCCAATGGTTTTGATAATCTTTCTTATGCTGGGAAACTATGCAGGGGAAACCAGCCAGATTATTCAGGGACAATCATTGTGATTCTCGCTCAAGATGGCTGCCGTCATGTCAGTGTGAATACATGCAGCCACATTAGTAACCCAGTGGTACACCGATGCAACTGATAAAATTAGAGATCAAATCCTGCAAGGGGCATTGCTACTGATCCCCCAAATGAGGGCTTACAAAAGAAAAAGAAAAAGAAAAAGAAAAAGAAAAAGAAAAAGAAAAAGAAAAAGAAAAAGAAAAAGAAAAAGAAAAAAAACTCAAAGAAACTACCAGTAATAAATTTCTAGAGAGTTCACTGACAAAATAATATAGTTTAAAGGATGAGGAGTCTACAGTGCCAATCAATGTCCTATCTTTCTGAAGAAAGAAAAACAGTACTTTAAAAGCCCCTAAACACCTAAGACAAATTCTCACAGATCTCAAGTACCACTCACTTTTGTCCTCAATATAACTTCTTTAAAAAAGTAAAAATGTCAAGTATTTAAAACAACTGGCATAATGTATTTGCCGTAAGTAAATTAACTTGAAAAACTCACCTTGCAAATTCAAAATTATAAACCCTGAAGTTTTCTTTCATTTACTTCTTAAAGGAGAAATAAATTGCTATTCCAAACTATATCTGAAGACAAGAAGTACCATAACATTACTTTAAAAATGAAATAAACCAATCAATTGTCAAAACCATTTAACAACAAATAGTTGTTCTGCAATGTAGATTTTTTCATATTACATATCTATTGGTCAGCTGTCCCATTGCTGAGACACAGAACCTGACACTCACAGTTTAAATGTGGTGCGATTTAATTTGGCTCATGGTTTCAGGGATTCAGTCCATCATCAGCTGGCCTCAAGTCAGAAACCTCAGTGCAGAAGAGAGCAGTTGAATAGATCTGCTCAGTTTGTGGTAACTGAGAAGCAGAGCATGGTGGAATGCCAGACAGGAAGGGGCGACGGTCGGATATATACCCGAAGGTCACACCTCCTTGATTCATACAGATACACTCAGAAGGAAACTTTACTAAGGCCTTCACTGGCTCCCAAGACAATCAAGTTAACCCAATCAAGCTTAACTCCCATAATATATCACAAACATGAGGTACGAGAGTGTCTCCTGAATCCAGTCGGCAAAATATTGCAAACTGGGGAAAAACTTGAAACACAGAAGAATTCTGAAGTAGAAGGATATGTCCCATCTCCTCCTTTCTGCATCTCAAACATCCTACTTCTCTCACTGGGTTAATTTCTGACCATTTTCCATAGAAAGAACTTCTAACTTTACTCAGCTTGTATAAAAATGTGCAACTCTATAATTTACTAAATGGAAGAAAACTGATATGATTCTCATTAATTATTAACACTATTACATGATTTGGTCTTATAACACAGAACAAAATACTTCTAAACTGTCTATGTGTAGGTAATTTTTCAATTAACCAAGTGTTTGTGGATTTTTGCCTTAATCCTCAACACAATCTACAAGCAGGTTACCAGCCTCACATTAGGATCGCTGTTTAACAAAACTGGAAACTAAGCTTCAGGAATTTGTGTATTTTGTCCATAAGGTAGAAGACAAGAGTCACATGTGATAACATGTTTTCAGGACCTATTCCTAGAACCACTATGTTTTTTAACCACTCATTACAATCAGTATTTAAAAATGAGACTCTCCCATCCTCAGAGAGCTAAGATATTAACCATACAACATAGATAATTATTCTTGTAGTGTCCCTTGGTATGGGGTTCATTACAAGTAGAAAATACTCCCGCCCTTCCAGATGACCCTTCTGAACAGGAGAGGCAATGAAGTATTCTATACTTTGCATAAATTTACTAAGTTCAACAAGAAAGATACCAGATTATGTAGTAACAATATAGAGTTCCACCTGGAAGAAATTAAGATGTCACCTGTCCTGCTCCTGAGAACTGATAGCTAAAATGACAGTGTCATAGTATTGTGATAGATCAAAACTAAATTCACAAGACTCTTGCTTTTAATAAAAGTATATGAGACAGTAAATACCTGTCTATTTTAAAGGAAATATTGACAGTAAGTAACTGTCCATCTCCAAAGGAAATTTGTCATGACATTGGTGAATCATGTGCATTAGCAATTACTTTATGATATAACCAAAAAAGATAAATCTAACCAAGATATTTAGCAACTAATGCCAACACTGTTTTGACCTATGCATGCCTAGGTTATTTAAAAACGGAATCAATATTAATAAATATCACACATTTTAAGAATTTACTTGATAGTATGATAGAATATGACACTTTTTTGATTTTGAGTTTGAGATCTAATGAAAATTGGTTTAGTCACACTGATATTTTTAAATAACTCTTCCTACTTTTGTTTTACAAAACAACTTAAAAGGGCTAAGGATATAGCTCACTGGCACAGCACCTGCCTGGCAAGTGCAAGGTCATGAGTTCAATCCCTGGCAAGCGCCTCCCAAAAATTAACTTCAATAATAACAGTTATACCTTCATAATATGGGCATAAGAACAAAAAACTGTAAATTTTGCCAAATATTATGCACTACACTCATGGAAGAGTTTGTCCTTGTGTGCCAAAATTCTGACATTTTCTCCTATAAAACCTTATTATTTATGGATAAACAACAAATTAGACATTACCTAGTAATGTTGGCTTAGCTTACTGTATTTGACAACATTTCCAGCACAGATCACGTACGGTGTTCATAACTGGATCATGCAGCCATCGGAAATTTATTTTTAAAAGTAAAATTCAAATGGAGTAGAAAAGAGCCTTTAAATCCAAGTGTCAATAAAGGATCTATGTGTCTTGATTCATAAAACCACTGCACAACATAGTCTGAAAAGAACTCTCTGAAGAAGGAGGATTGAGGCTTGACAACAACCTCAATCCAACACGTGTTTTTTGCCTTTATCTGGTGTTACCTTGTGTTACCTTGCATCGTTTCAAAGGATGGATTTTGAACTTAAAAAGCTTTACAGCACTGTCACATTTGCCCACAGAAATACATATTTGAATTTCAATCCTTTATGTCTCACTTTTTGCCTACTTGTTTTTATTTATGTATTTTCATCTAAGAATTTTAATGTTGACCCTGATGAAAGGATTCTTCAGAATCACTTCAAAATTAATCAGCTATTATTAATAGATGTTTCCAACAGTTTCACATATTCAGGCACTGCAATGCCTAGAATCATATCTAGCATTGTCTAGCTTATCTAAAAGCTTTCCAAATTTTTATACCATTAGCACAGTGTAAATATATTTTTCATTAACTAGCATATACACGTATTCATAAAATAAAATGGTTTATTTTCTAGTCTCTGTTTTAGTTTTATTGAAATTATCACAACCCACAAAATTGACTTTATAACTCACTGTTGGATTGTGATATGTAGAGTAAAAAAATGGTCTAAATCAGAGGAACTGGTCAGCCAATCCAGTGATTTTTGTGTGGTGCTTAGAGAAAATGATAGTTATGTTGTCAGATTTAAAATGAAAGTTGGCAAATCCAAAGGAGGTCTAAAGCAGACAGGGATATTTTTAGACAGGAGGTCAATTTTTCAGACCACTAAAAGCAATTTGAAGATTTGAAGCAAATGCTTTAAGTGTTGAGTGAAAGAAATGAGAGATGAATATGGTACAGAGGAAGGGAATTTGTTCTTTAGATACAGGGAAATGTACAAGTGCTAAGCAAAGACAAAGGCAGATAAATTCACTCCATAGCATAAAAACCTACAGGGAAAAAGCATGCAGTGGTGATGGCATCCCAGGGTAACAGGAGATGAGTCTGGTGTTGTATGAGGTATATTAATAGTAGAGCAAATGGGGGCTGGGGATTTAGCTCAGCGGCATAAGTGCCTGCCTTGTAAGCGTGAGGTTGTGAGTTTGATCCCTGGTACTGATAAAAAAAAAATAGTAGACCAAATGATACCAAACATGAAATAGAGTGTGATTTGAGTTAAAGGATGGACAATTATCCATAGAAATAATCCTTTGTTTCTTAAAAACAAATTTTATACATTTATTTTTAGAAATAGTTCCCTCTTTTCCTTTATCTTGTTTTTAGCCATGAACATCTCTAACTTCTACCTTTATCTTACAATAATTGAGAAACCTTCAACTGAGTAATTGTGACAATAACAAAAAGAGAGTGAAATGCATGGAAGGTGTATGCCTAAAGTTGCAGATACTATTTTTCTGCCACTTCTTATGCTAGACCATTTGCCTTCTAAAGAACAGATTGTCATGACAGAGAATTCTTGCACTTGATAAAATGAGAGATCAGATGAGCGCTGGAAGATTTTCTTCATAGTTTCCCTAGTAGTAAAACAGAAAGAATTCCTAAATAGTGCATGTACATAAGATGATTCCGCAAAGCAAATGCTTATAAGAATTAATAGAAGCATAAAGAACTACAACTTAGACAGTTACGCACAGTAGGGGTGTAGGAAATCTGCTTCTGTTGATTTTTTTCTGAAGGGTGTTACAATGAGACATTCATGTTTCAGTTGGGGTTTAAGCGAGGAGGCCAAGCAGGTCACCTTCCTGATCGCCTGTTTGTTACACAGCCAACCTCTCACTGCTTCCTATTACAAACTCCCTGCTAAAATTTGTCTTTCATACAGACAGCAAGTATGTGAAAAATCAGCATTTCTTCTGAAGTTCATAGCCAAGAATAGAGTTGCTACAATCACTCACAGCACATAAGAATTAGCCATCTTAGGGGAATGGGAAAAGATGAAGTTGAGACTTTGCCCTTTTAGACAGTCTAGTGAATTGTACAAATCTCATATATTTATGTAGACAAAGCACAGTCTGTGAGTTGTTAAAAATGTACCATGGATGCCGAATGCATTACCTGAATTCTTCAATTGCTCAACTGATAAAGAAAGAAAACTTTTTTAGAGATACCAAAAGTAGTGAATTGGTCAGAGTTTTCTTTAGAAAAAAAAATCTCTCAGCTGTGGTGCTTACTGTGTTACCTAAGTGAAATTTGCAAAAAGAGAGCAAGGATGCAGTTTGATTTTCCTGGAACTTAGCATCCCTAAGGAGTCACAGATAACAAATAGCCTGGAATTCTTGGAAGCAATGCTGTATGTCTTCTACCAAAAAAATCCACAGTTGTTATGAGAGATATTACTTTAGAATATCTTACTAATTGTACAACTAATAAATACACATGTGATCAAAGATATTTACTTCTTCCCTACTGGGGAGAAAAATGACATCAAGAGAGAAATTTTTGGTCCAAATTCTACATTCTCACATGAAGCGGCTCTGTTTATTCAGTTTTGAGTTACTGTGTCCAAGGAGCAAATTTTTGCCCTAGTTCAGCTGTGGTAAATTTTAACTTTTAAGGACAGTGCAGAAAATTGAGTTTACAGAGGGTAAGAGGATGAGGAGTAGAGCAACAACACGTGAGAGAAGGAGATAAAAGCTGGCTTCCTTTTCCTTATAGTGAAACAACTACAGCTGCTCTTCATAACGCTGGTGCATAATATTTGCAATTCTGGAAAAGTGATGAGGACATGGGTGGGTGCTGTGCATAGGTTACCAAAAACAGAGCTGACACCAAACAACATAGGTCGTTTCAATAGAAAAACGAAATTTACACACTTTTCACCCCACAGGGATGTCCATACACTGAAAAACTTTCCATTCATTTCATTTAATACTTAGAGCTATAATGTGACAGGCAATTACTATGTTAAAGCTAGCACCATTCTCTCTCTATAACCTCACTGCAGTCTCCTACAGCCTATACTCCTTTCTGTTATGTTTTATCCTAAGTAACCTCTTAGTTAGCTATTTATCCATGCACATACATGTATTCACTTTAAGAAAACTTGGAGACATTTTATTATACAATTAGAAAACACAAGAAAATGTAAAGCTCTGGATGAGAACAGGAAGCATTAACTGGTCTACTGTTTAATTGCATTGGCTCACTTTTACCACTAGGTTGCACTAAAGTAGCAATTTACTAGGCCAACATACAGAGTTAATGAAGTTTCTCCCTAAGGTAATCCCCTTTCAAGGACTGCAACATTGTTATTTAATGAGAAAATTATCGATGCAGTAGTATGTGATACTGGTTGATGATAAAATGATTTAGGTGAATTCTTATGTCCACTCCACTACCAAGAAGATAGTTTTGGAATATAAAGAATTTGCACTATTACTTTGCTTACCTGCAATTATTCTTAAACTATTTATATGAGAAATGAATCAATTCTAATAAATACCAGTAACACTATTCTTCTGTTTTTGGATTTCTATGTAAAGACTTTAATTGCCACACCACTGACGTTTTTAGCTTTTTTCTTTCTGAGATATTTTACACATCTGATTTAATAATTTTAAGAATATTCATCATTTCTAGTTATCCCCAAACAGTAAGACTGTTCTCACATAAAAATAGACTTAACATTATGAGTGCTATGTTGAAATTTAAAAGCTACTTTCAAAATCTGGAAAAAACCATTGGTGTGTGTGTGTGTGTGTGTGTGTGTGTGTCTGTATGTGTATGAGTATTTGTGTAACTCATATAAGTAAACTAACGTGAGAAAATATGAGTACCATGTGTATGTCCTACCTCAGAGTTGATACTTTTATTTAACAGCACAACAAAGATTTCCCTGAAAAGGAAATGGGTAAAATAGTTTTTCCTGTGTAAAAAATGCACACACACGCACGCACGTGTGCATGTGTATGTATCTATTTGCCTGCTAAGGTGCTCTTTCCTGCAAGCATTAGTTGTGCAAAGTACTGTCCTTACAGCCATGACTGAAGCTTTGAAATTATTTCATTATTGTTGCTCATGATAATATATGTTTACCATTTAGTTAAAATCAAGAAGGCAGAGACTTCACAGAGACAAAAACAGTTTATCTTTTCAACAAGTGTTTATTGAGCACCTATGATAAGCCAGACTTTTTGCAAAACTGTGATTTAAATGGATACAAAAAACATGCATTCTGTCCTCATCAGGGACTAATTTTAATAACATCTACTCTGACTGTAGGAAAGTAAAACAAACAAGCAAAATAGCTTCACAGCATTATCTGCAAAATATCTACAATTGGATATGTTTTGCCAGTGGACTTTCCAAGGCAAGCCACCTGTAAGATATATGTCAGACCACGAATGTATTATACAACAGTGAATTACTAATGAGTTCAATACTGGAGAATCTGTACCAAAACAAGTTTGATTAAGGTTTTTCTGCCTCTGTTAGACTCTAGAACAAATTGCTTATTTAAGGTAGTGTAGGGCTGGAGATTTAGCTCATTGATGTAAGCGCCTGCTTGGCAAGCGCAAGGTCGTGAGTTCAATCCCTGGTACCCCCCGCCAGAAAAGGTACTGTAGTTTGAAACAATGAAATGAAATTTAAAATGCTGCATTCATAAAAAGGTATAGACCTATAATTGTTTGCTGTGTTATTTTGCTTTGATTTTCTTTATTCATTGGTTCAAAGAAGGTGGCTTATAGACCCACAGAATATTTTCTTTACTGCTTTGCTTTAGAAACAGAAATGTCATTACTTGTGCTTGGATCAATGACAGAAAAGGTAAAAAATTAAAATAGTAAAAGGAAGTGATAAAAGACTCATATAAAATATACTTTTAGGGGCTGGGGATTTAGCTTAGCGGCATAAGCACCTGCCTTGCAAGCATGCAGTCATGAGTTCGACCCCTGGTACCAATAAAAAAATACATTTTTATTTTTTATTATGAATTATGCCTAGACAATGACTTTCTGAGAAATTTAATTTTCATAGTTTTTAACCTAATGCTTTCTGCTAATTTCAAATTAATGCTCTTTTGTCTTTTAAAAACTATTTCCTGAAGAGATATAATTTCCTCTTTTTAAGAAAATAAAGATTTCCAAAAGAGACTGTTGAGTCTTCTCATGTTCCTGTCATGTTCATGTTGATGATTTAGTTCTTGACTTCTATCTAACCAAAAAACACACACCAAAGCTATTATTACACAACATGCCACGCTGGGACACACACACACACACACACACACACAACCAAAAACACCCAGCTAGACAGCTGTCAGTTGCATTGAGAAGTCAGTAGACTTATCTATGACACTTTTTTTCTCCCTTTTCCATAGCAGTCAATTCAGCTACAAGCGAGAGACAGAAGCACAGACATTTATAAAAGAATAGGGCAAAAATGATACGAAATGAAGTTTTAAGGTTAAGCAGTCTAGATATGATGGAAATAATTCCCCTACTAGTTTTCAGAGTAGGACCGCAGAAATCCTAACTAAAATGTTGTTTATATACAAAATCTCTCTGGAAAGTAATATTCCATTCATAAGGAGAGGAAATTGTGTAAAGAGCATCCAATTTTATGATCTTTCAGAAAATGAAGTTGACAGTTTTCTGAAAAAATAATTTAACTAGCAAAAATTCCTGAAATCTTCTGAAAATTTATGAATTCATTTTAAAAAAGTTAAACGTTAGAAAAAACAAATGAAATAATGGAAATTCTTATGAACTTTACCTGGCAAGACAGCTCCAACTGCTCCAACAGAGTTGTGCTAATTGTCTTAATTGTTTTCTACCTGGATCATAAGTAAATAGAGGAGAAATAATACGAGTGACAAGTGTGCCATATGCTAAGCACTGTATGTGCATTAATGTACTCATTTTACCATACCATGTATGGTATTATTCCTTCCTAAAGAAAAAAGGAAGTCATTTGCCAAAAGTGGCAGATAGGAAATGAGTGTTAGATTCGAAACTAAATATGTTTGTCTGGCTCCCAGCCATATTTCTTTTAGCTATAGCATATGCTCTGCACTCTAAATTAAATAAATGTAGTGATTGGCAGCTGTGTATATGAGTATGTATGTGAGTAATACATGTAAGTTTATGATATCATACTCCAAATTACGTGTAAGTGTCTACACACATACATGCAGACTGTTGTCTCTAAAGATAACACTGAGTTTCCCTCTGAGCTCAAATTCCCACCAGTGTATCTTATTTTACATGTAACAAGAAAGAGCATTTAACCTTAATCCTTTCATTGGATCCTGATTTAAGAAACATTTTTGAGCAGGCAGCTGTGCTTAGATCAAGATAAAATACAATTAATAAAGGTGATTCATTTACTACAGGGGAAGATTAAGCAAACACTGAGAGGAGTTAAGAAAAAATATTGATTTTTTTATGTTATGCCATTAATTCTCAAGTTACTTTCTAAATTGCTAAATACACCTACATTCAGTTTTTAGAACAAAGATATTTTAAGTTCAAATATAAGTGATATTTAATAATTCCACATTTTATCATTCTGTTAATTATATAATCAAGATTTGACTGTACAAGTTGACTATAGTAAAACAGTTACAAAGCTATAATATATATATTATAGCTTTGTAATATATATATATATATATATTACACACATATATGCAGACTGAATATAGATAGATAGATAGATAGATAGATAGATATAGATATAGATATAGATATATTCAGTGTGCCAGTAACAATGAATATATACAGAGATACAAATGTAAAAATACAGATTGACAAGACAAATAAAACTGAATAAAACAACTATGATAGCTTTACATATTCCTAAAATGTGTCATTTTATGTGGACTTTCAAGAGCTCATGAGTAATAGAATGTATATTCCCCCAATTTTATCCACAATCAGATTAGATTGCAACAAATTAGAACTTGAATAATGAATGCCTAGATATTTCAAGGAATGATATACTGCAGATAGGAAAACCAAATAGCATTCAAAAGTTAATTCAATATTAAAGAACCACCATTTCCTGCAGAGTGAAAACATAGAAAGAGGATTTGCAAAAAAGGCAAAGTAAATAAAATGACCACTAAATTCATTGATAATACTGTTAAGACAATATGATACGCTTTAATGATTAGTCATATAAGTATGGTTTCTTGGCATGTAGAAAAAGAGAGAAAAAGAAGGTCAATAAACATAATCATGCATGCTCTATGAGCTAATGCGTTAGAAAAAATTCTTAATCGGAACCACTACAACTGCAGTAGGTATCTAGTCCTACAGGTGACTGGCCAGTTCCAACATCACTGCTGAGAACTAAACTGATCCAATATTCTATGACTCTAATAGCACTCAACCATTCCATTTCAAATTGCATTTTATTTTATGCCCCATTAATTGACCATTCATATTAATTTTTAACATTAGACTCAATTCATTTTAGAGTCATGTGCACAGTTTTGCTGGTACTGCAGCAGGTTCTTCTCCCTTTTTCTCTACACTGAATTATTGTATCATAAAATGTTTCCTAATTAGGATTCAATTGAAAGATACCAGCAGAAAAAAGTTTAAATGAAAAAGAACCTCCTTGATACTTGGACAAAGTGATAAAATTTAAAATGAAGAAATATAAACTTGGGAAAGGAAAAGAATCTTCAAAAATTGGATGATCCTTCAGATTTTAAATTTTCATAGCATTCCCACCCTAACAGGCAGAAAATGTCTTACTAATGTTAATAGAAAACTGAATGCTTTGGAAATATGTTTAATAATTTATTGTGTTCAGTACGTGTAATGGTGATGGATCAGACTCTACACTTCTGTAAACAAGGCAAGAGTTTGACTCATGCTTCCACTTTAATTAAAGCCCTTATAAATGCATTTCTAAGATTCAATTGTTTAAATTGCTTTTGGCACCTAATAAGGTTTGGCTGCCACACTATGGACAACAAAATCATTTTTTGCTCCTTTTTGTGTAGTTTTTTAATTAACTATAATTGAATTTATATATTTCTATCTTATAAAGTCCTATCAAATTAAGGTAGCTATTTTCATGGATATGCATAATCATAAGGTGCATAATTAGTAAATTAGTAGACCAACATAGAATTTTTCCCTATTGCTGCTCAGAGGAATGATTGGATTAGGAGACAGGCAAAATCAGTATATCCAGTAGTATTAGTCTCTGTAAAAATTTCTCAAGAAGGTAGGTCATTATCATTAGTCATGACAAGAATGTCTCCTGGGATGTGTAGGTCAAAAGAAAGTTTATGTGGCAGAATTATGTAAGGAAACTTACAATAGTGCCTGCCCACAACCATGCAATTTGGAAACAGCCAAGAAACAAAACCATAGAGAAGAAGGAATAAATACAACATGTATTAGGGGTTATTATGCAGCTACAAAGATTCTATATGACCCTGGCAATATAGCAAAATATAGTTATGGAAAAGAAGCTATTTCTTATGCTCAGTAGCTAATTTTCAAACATATGTACCTGTATTTGAAACTTTGAGCATTTCACACATTTTTCTGTATCTGAAAAAAAAATGGATCCAGACTGATATTGTATATCAATATAGTTGAAAACATTTCATATAAAGGTAGCCAAAAGCAAAGTTCAATAAGAATTCCCAAAAAGGATATCATTCTGATTGCTGATAAAGCACATCTCATGTACACTTTGCTCATCGGAAAAGGATAACTTACTGTTCAATTTTGCTTGAAAGGATAAAGTATCTCTAATAATATTATTGCATAATGTTTTAAAATCAAATAAAAAACTAGATTAATATGCCTAGATTAAACTTTAGGTATAAGAAGATACTTTAGAAATAATACATAATTTCATTCTGAACACAGATATTTCAATATCTAATAGTTAATTAAATCTGCCTTTCCTATAATTGCCAACAAAAACATATATTTCCATTTTTAAATGTTCAAGGGCATTAGATTTATGAAAATCACATATACTGTAATAATCTGTTCTGGCAAATAACATAATTTTAACAGTATATCCTAGAAAATTAAGAAGTACATAGCCTTCAGGACTAATGCATTTAATATAAGGCAATATAGCAAAAACACATAAAATTGTCTTATCCATATTGCTATATGGATGAAACAGGAAACATCTAAAATATTAATATGGCTTGAAGGTGAAGAAATGTAAAAACTGTAATGAAAGTATAAAAGTTCATATCTTCCAGTCTATAATTTATATAGCACAACACACTAAATATATACAGCAAATATATCCTTGCTTTGTACTTGGACTACCACAATACATATGACACAGATTTGTAATCATATGATAGTAATAAGGTCGATAAAAATTATAGCTTAAGTGTTGAGTATAACCATGATTTGGTCTTATTTATATTCAAGATAGAATATTAGTAATTATTTTAATCCAATTTAAAAGGCAAACATAAAATTCGCAGCGTTCATGCCTTTTTTACTTACTGCTTTGTAAGTTCTCTTTTGCCCAGCGTGCTTCCGAATTTGTTCTCCATTTGGCCCAGTTTCCACGTGCATTGAATAGATAATGTCAAAGAAGTCTTCCACCACGGCGACCCGCCGTAAAGACAACTTTTCGTCTACCCCCACGCCATCCTAGAAACAAAACCAAAGACACACGTAATTTATTTGAAATTAACACAGAAAGTGAATTACGTCGAAATATTTAGATAATCTGAAGCAAATCATCTAGGTGGAAAACTTCGAAATTTTTGAATAATATCCTACAATCTTATGCATGACTTACCTAAAGAAATTTAATAAACTGAAGGAATAGAAAATAATTTTAAATCATGCTTAGCCATTATAATCATGCTAAGCCATGCTTAGCCATGCAAACCCATCTTTTGAGTTTTAATATTGACTTATCTTCAATTATCAGTATAACTTTCTTAAAAGCCTATTAATTTTATTTCAATAATTTAGTTCTAAATACTTATTCATTCAATCAGTGTTTCAGTTGCTAAGTCCTGGAAGTTGTAATTACAGAAATAAAAGAGATAACAGATTCTCTACCCTCAAACATCATATAATCTAGGAAAGAAACTACATCTATTAGCAATATTAGATTAACACGAGTGCTTTCAAAGTTAAAAATGTGAACTCTAAGACCTTGCCTATGTATAAAGTATGGATGATTCATTGTTGTTGTTGTTGTTTTAAGACAAGGTCATGCTATGTAGTCCACACTGGCCTTGAACTCACTGTGTAGCCCAAGGTGTCACTGAACTTGCAGGAATTCTCCTGCCTCAGCCTCCTGAGTACTAGGATTACAGTCTTGTGCCACCACACCTAGCTACGTATGTGTAAACTATGAATCTTCCACCCCAAAACTGAGGAGTTTTACAAACCACTTAAATCTTTCTAAATTTCTGTTTTCATGCCGGCAAATAGGGATAACAGAGCCCACTTCACAGAATTACTGTAAGAATTAAATGTAGTGATGTGCACAAAAGACATAAATCCAATGGTTGCCATATAGTGAACATTCCATAAATGGTATCCCCTGCTATTTTAATGATAATAATGAAATATAAAAAAAGAAAGAGGTACTATAGGCATTCAGAGAATACATGCATCATCAACTGCTAAGGTAGTTTCTTGGAAAAAATATAATTTAGTACAGGTGAGAGCTGAGACAGGCCACAAACCATGGCAAGGGAAGTGTGAAAAAGAGCCAGCAGTTCAAACGGATGATAGAAAATAAGAAGGCAGGATTGAGATAATGAAAAAAATAACCTCACATGAGTGCAACATGGAAGAGTTTCCTGCTTGTGAAAATACACACACACACACACACACACACACGCACGCACACACACACACACACACACACACACATACACCGTTCTTATTTTTACCCCAAGTAAAATCATGAAGTAACACAGGAGAGCAATTAATGCTGGCACAATGGAGTAACTAAGTAAAATGGTGTAGTTAATGAGTGATGTGGCAGGACCCTTACTCAACACTAATTCCAGCAAGCTGCACAACCATGAAGAACTCACTGGCACTTCTTGTTACTCTGGTTTTTATTTCTTTTTTATACTACGCCTGGCAGGTAGCAGTGGCCAAGACGGCATATTCACATTAGGCTAAATAGGGTTTCTCACTTTGTTCAGCTACAAATGTCCCTTCAGGGATTACCTGTGATGCGTGTTGCTCCCAATTAAGCTCCTGACCTTTCTCACACCTCTTCTCATGTATTTCAAGGTATCTCTCCTTCCCGTGGGCTGACATTACCTCACTGTCTTGTAACACAGGACCAGCTACACTGAGAATGCAAACACACTTCATGACGCGTGGGAGTTATCATCCTGGATAATTGCTCAACTTTGACATCAGTAACCAGGAAAACACTATTTAATGTTCCTCCAGCTGACTGTCTCTACATCTTCAGAGAATATCCATTTCTCCCTAAGCTTGGAAACTCAAATTCTACTCTACCCATCAGTATAATCATCCATGAAACTTTGTCTTCTTGGCTTCCAATCATAAAATGCTTAGTGTCCAGTCAGTTCCTTGATGAATAACCATAAATACAGTGATTTTGTGCAATTATTAATTCTATGTGCTTATATAAATTAATATATTATTTGTTCCCAGGGTCATTTGCATATTTACTCAGTCTGCCAGCTAAACATTAAAACTAAAATTTACTCATTTTATCTAGTATCCAACAAAACCTAAAAGTTATTAGAGTCATTCAGGGGTATAACCCAGTCAAGGTGTTTGGGGAGCTGTCTACTGCAGAAAATAGATGCTGAGCTAAAGATTGTTACAGTAGTACATCCAAGTCCTTTGGCTTTTGTGACAATTTACCATAACATGAGCTGCTTAACAAGAGAGAAATTTCTTCTGTCTTCATCCTGGAGAATATAAGTGCAAAATTAAGTTGTCAGCAGAGATGCACTTGTCCTGGAGAATTTGTTTTTCACTTCTTTCAGCTATAAGTGGTTGCCTGCATTCCATGGCTCCAAGCCACATCACATTGTCTTCTCTTCTGTGTACCTCTTCTCTAATTCTCTCTTATAAGGACATTTCTGATGGTCTTCCAGGTAATTCAAGGTAATTTCTTCATCTCAAAATCCTTAAATTAATTATACTCATAAAAATTCCTTTTTGAACAAAGTAATAGTTTCAAGAGACAGGAATCAGGACTTGTTATGTTTGGGTGGCCATTACTCAACCAACTGCAGGTGGGATTAGCACGCAGAAGGTACAAATTGTGCTATGAGACTTGTGCTGGAGAAGCTTCACAACTATTTAATACTTAACATTCTTTCACGAAATCATGAATTCAGTACACATCAAAATAATATGAAATCACATATGCTTAGGGAAAGGAAATGGTCTATAAACCTTCTATCATATGCATCTGATTACTTTCAATTGATTCAACCTCCATTCATACAAATAGTATACAATTAAAATTCAAAAATGCCTTCTACAATATTGCTAGGGCAATCAGTCAAAGAAGAAAAGAGAAAGAAAGAAAGAAAGAAAGAAAGAAAGAAAGAAAGAAAGAAAGAAAGAAAGAAAGAAAGAAAGAAAGAAAGAAAGAAAAGAAAGAGCAAGCTGTGTTTTCCAGGTTCTGTATATGTCACTTTAGAGATGACATGATTGTATATTTAGAAAATCCTAAGAAATCCCCCCAAACTTAGAATTGACAAGTTCAAACTCCATACATAAATATCAATTGTATTTCTCTTCCTTTCTAATGGATAATTAGAAATTGAGATAGACAAAGTAATTTCATTTAGAAGTTAATCTAAACATTAACATTTTAGGAATAAATTTAGATGTGAAGTTAAAATAAGTTTAAGATTTATATAATAAACATTATAAAATACTGGTTAAAGAAATTTAAAATGAGATAAAAGTAGATATGTATACTTTGTACATGAATCAAAATATGTAACATAATTAAGATGGCAATTTTCCAAAATTTTACTAACAGAACCAGTGCAATCTCTTACCAATAGTCCAACTAGCATGTTACAGAAATTGATAAATTGATGTAAATGAAGTGTAACAAACACTGCAGTATAATAAACATAGCAAAAATATCTTTAAAATATATTTTCAGTTCACATACTTCTTAATTTCAAAGCCTACTATACCAACTATACACTCATATGCAAACAAATGAAGCCAGAATTTCATCTAGTCCCATATAGAAGTCAAATCAAAATAGATTATAAAGCTAAAAGTGAGAACTGAACTCAAACTTTTTATAACACATAGGAATAAAATGCTTATGACCTTAGGTAAGGCAAAGTCTTCATAGTTATGATAACAAAAGTAAAACAATAAAAGGTAAATAATTAATAATTACATGAAAATTAAAAATATGCTGCAGACAATCTCTCATCAAAATTGGAAATGAAAACCTACATAAACTTGGTAAAATATTTAAGTACAGCCCATCTAATAAGGAACTTTTATTAATAATATATATCAAAATACAACTCAATCATAGAAAGTCAAATAACTTAAAAATAGGCATATTTTAAATAGATATTTCTCCATGCAACATATTCAAATGGCAAAGAAATGCAAGAAAAGACAATAGTATTAGTCATCAAAGAAGTGCAAGTAAATCTGCAGTGAGACACTCCTTTCACATTCACTGGGGTTTCTAAAATCCAATGTGGAGGGAGTATGTAGAGAAATTAGAATTCTCATGGATTGTTGGTGGGAATGCAAAACGATTCAACTGCTTTGGAAACAGTTTTGCCAATAACTCAAACATTAAACAAAGGCTTAAGAGATGATTCACCTGGCCCACACCAAGATATATTCAAGAGGAATGATAAAATAGGTCCACATACATTCTACACAAATATTAATAGCCTATTTGTAATAGCCAAAAAATAAAAACCCAAATTTCCCTAAAATGTGGCTATAAATGCATGTGTATAATCATACAAATGATTGTTATTCTTCCACAAAAGAGACAAAATCTTAACTATACTGTGCCATGAATGAATTCTGAAGACATTAAGCTGAGGAAAAGAAGTCAAACACAAAAGACCACATATTGCATGATTCAATTTAAATAAAATATCCAACATAGCCAAATATTTGAATATTGCTTGTTTAGAATTGGAAAGAAATGATAGGCACTGACTGATATTATTTACAAAGTCTTTTTCAAAAAATATAACTTTTAATATTAGATGATGGGAAAGTTTTGCAGTACTCTGAATGTACTAAAAGATTGAATTGAATAATTTAAATGGTAAATTGGGATGTGAGATATATCACAATAACTCTGTTAAAAGATATGTATTTTGAGGTCAAAAATGAAGGCAAAGCAAGAAGAAAGACTCATGCAGTATGTACTCAACCAGTCCCCGAACCTATGAACGCAGAGTAGAAATGAAGAGGCTCACTCACTACCACAGTGGCAGTTAATATATTGTGCTGGTCAATGTTGGACAAAAATCTCCTGAAAGAAATGCATAAGGTTCTTGTAAATTTTACTGATATAAAACATGTGCTGTGTAAGACTTACAAAAATAATAAAACATACTTTCATAATAAATTCCATATGGGCAACAAAGTTTTATAGAATGTTTTCTTTTTTATTTTAAAGAAAAAAAATGATGCAAAATTTCAAACAAGATTGTAGGAGAGTAACTAAGATTAGCACATCATGTACTTTCATCTTCTAAGTGGTTGCTCAGATTACAAAATATAGGCATGAAAAGCTGATCAGACAATATAGGCACAAACCTTTCTTTTCAGTGAACTAACAGCAATTAGTAACATAAGTATCTTAATTATTTTATATGTATATATATATATATATATACAAAATAGTTAATATATTTTTTCTTCCTTTTCCCTACCTTGTTTTCTACTTTCTCCCACCCCAGTTTCTCTTTCCTTTTGAATAGTTTCTTCTCATTTCATAATATCTGTTGTGCATTTTGGATCTTATTTACTCTTTCAGCCTTTTATACTAGGAGGACAATATGATGTTTACACATGAGAGTCTGATTTATTTCACTTGTGTGTATGGTCTCAAGTTGCACCCATTTCCCTATAAATATCTCAAGTTTATCCATTTTTATAGCAAACAGCATAAGAAGCAAAGAAGAATAAATAACTTCAAAGAATAAATAACTGTGAACTGATTAAAAATTTTTTTGCACATGAAAAGAAATCAACTGCATAGTGAATAGCCAACCCATGGTGTGGGAAAAAATTTTAACCCACTGTCCCCCAAAGTACTTCAATCTTAAACATATAAATAATTTTTAAAAAAATAAGACACCCCCCAAATTCAAAGACTCAATCCAAAAATGGACAGCTGGTCATCACTAGTCATTCGAGAAATGTAGATGAAAACAACCCTGAAATTCTGTCTCACCCCAGTAAGAATGGCTATTACCAAGAAAACAACCAAGATCAGGGATTTAACTCAGTGACATAAGTGCCTGCCTGGCAAGTGCGAGGTCATGAATTTGATCCCTGGTACAAAACAAAACAAAACAAAACAAAACAAAACAAAACAAAAACGGAAAAGAAAGAAATCAACCAATAACAAATGCTGGAGGGGCTATGGGAAAAAAGAACTCTTCTCTACTGTTGGTGGGAATGTAGACTGGTGCAACCACTGTGGAAATCACTGAGGAGATTCCTCAAAAAACTAGGGTTAGATGTTCCATTTAACCCAGGTATTCCCCTCCTGGATATTTTCACAGAATGAAAATCATCATACCACAGTGATATATGCGCACCCATGTTTATAGCAACATGATTCATAACAATTAAATCTTGGAAACAATCCAGGTGCTCATCAACCCAGAAATGGATAAAGATATGAAGATGTTTTCATAACTGGCCAATGGGTAATTTTGGATGAACTATGATATGTCATGTGAATTTTCCTCTTAATCTGAAAACTATTTCCTAAGATATTTTTTGTAGCTACATGTGGTTTATGATTTGCTGCTGAAGTATTTCTTAAAATTTGCAAGTTTTACTCATTAAATTGAAAGGAACTTCACTCAACTTCCATAGTAAGACAATGAACACACACACACACACACACACAATGATTTTTGCAGTTTAAATACTCTTATTTGACCATTTCAATCTAGCACTCTAAAACCACTGAACATAAACTTGAGAGAAATACACACAAATTCATTACTATATGTTATCTTTGACATATTCATATAGACCAGAATAATTACTTTGAGTATATATACTATTACACTGCAGTAAAATAATTAGGCAGCAATTATTTTGAATATTTGATACTTTTAACTTGAATTGTTTAGTTTAGTTTATTCAATTTTTAATAAGGATTGTTTCACAAACCATCTATAAAATTTCTAAAAAATTAACAATGAGTTCTCATGAGTTTAGTAAAAGTCAGTCCCAGAATACCACCATTGTTATGTCATTCAAAATGAATGAATGGTGTATTCATTGACTTTAGTGACTATTTTATACAATAGATAAAAGATACAGAGAAAGCCTCAGATGGCAAGAACTCAAAAAACTCTTTGATCTAACACAACAACTGCACTGTGTCATGAAATACATTGCCATTGCTAGAAAAATTTTTATATTATGGTAGCAAAACTAACCAAATTTGTAACTTAAGTCTATGGTAGCAAGTCTATACTCAACAAAAGTAATGGTTTATTTAATTTCCTGTTCTATTATACTAACACATTAAAATGACATTGAGGGGAAGCAAAGTTAAATCAAAAACGTGAGTCACCCTTATCTTAACTCTTATAGCTTACTAACTAACAAGAGGTGAAATGTTATATACACACATAAAATTTAAGGTAACCATATGAAACTGATAAATAAGAGATGGCATGAATAGAAACATTAGTATTATTATAATAAAATCAAGATGTCTTTTATGTGAAAAGAATGACATGTATATTTGCATGGACCTTTGCATCCTAGGATCTATGCAGAAGATAAGACTTCTGAAATTTAAATTCAACAGCTAAATTTCAACTATCTGATAAAATTAGACAAAAATAATTAATATAGGAATAACCACGATGGGCCAGACCTCTCTCCTGCAATCTTTCCTGACAATGGGTCAGGAGAGGTACTCACTTCCAAGGCATATGGCAAGAGACGAATAGATTAAAGTCATTGGTGTATCACTGGAACCTACTATTTCACCCAAAGAAGGAGGCGTGTGAGACATTGACACTCAACTAAAAATGTCATTTGAAAGTCAAAATTATAATATATCAAATAAAATATCTTCTTCATCTTTATTTAACTCACAATAGGAAATTCAAACTAAGACCACATTTACTATCCAGGAATCAATAGATGAAAACACTGGTCATCTTTTTTTCCTTAGTCAAGCTGTTATCAACCAGATACTTTAGTTGACAACATCATTATCATAATATATTGAATGTTATAGAGAGTAATTTTAGTGAAATATTTAGAAATAAAAACTGTAGGGTTGCCAATGCATATACAATGGAGCAATGGCATAATGCAGACAAAATAAAAGAGAAGGAAATCATATAAAATTTTAGCATTTGATTTTGAAAAACATTTTATACTCAAGAATTTATGGAGACCACCTTTAAATAATTTAATTTTCACAATCACATTTGATCTTCTATTTATACTGAAAGTTATACATATCCACATATATCCAGTCTTATTCAAGCACAATGAGCTATTTTTTAAATGACCATCTGTAGCTCTAAACTCCTTCAATCATAAGGAAATACGCCACTTGACACTCAAGACTTCTATACATATAAAATTGAATTTTAAAATATATGTATATTATTTTAAAAATCTAGTTGACTAAATAATTGAAAGAGAAAGGTTGCAGGTACAAAACTTTCCTTTTTATGTATTTATTGCTGAAGAAACTCACCCTATTGATATGTATGTTTATACAGAAAATTAAGTATCTTTAATCTGAAATATTCTTTCACTAAAATTTTCCAATGTGTTTCAGTTACTAACTATATTTTTAAAAAAGAAAGCAAATAAATAGTAATATTTGAGAGAATAGAAATAATGTAGCATAAAGACAAAAATCAACTATTTCAACCTAAAACATTGCAAACTATAAAATCTATTTTCCTCAAAAGCAAATTTATGCAACATTTATTAACTTTGCAACAGCTATTCATTCACATAACCATAGAAAATTCAATTCTGGTTATTTCAAACTTGATGATATACTCAGAAAACAGGAATAAGTTCCAAGTTTATGCTTCCTCAATGAGAAGATAAATTACAATTATTTATATACAATATTCATCCTTTTTCCAGTCCAAACAAAAATCCATATTACTAGGAGGTCAATTCCTGCCAGCTCAAAGAAAACTGAAAACACTGCTTGGTCATATGTTTATATTCTGGCAAAACCAGCTCTGCTTATCAGATTTTGCCTCATACCAGGAACTTTTCATCACTGTCCTGACACAGGCTGCTGATGTCCTTGAAGCACAAATACATGGCCATTTTGAACTGCTGATTAACCCATTACTATTTAGATTGCATGTTTCTCTGTATTTTCATTAATGCATGATCCTAGCTCCTAATAAGCAGTTGGTATAGTAGTCCCCCTTCTTCCACCCCCAGAACAGGTAAAAACTAATCCTCTTCTCCTTGAGAAGTAAATTGTTTAATATGACTTTAGGATTTCTGTGAAGATTTAATCATTTGATTTATCTCTTTGGTCTATCATTCTGGATAATTCAGCATTTGGCTGTGATTCTAAAGAATAAATGCATCTTCTTATGTTTTCCTTTAACTAACAAGCATACTCATATAAAATAGCAGTAAATTGCATTTTACACCTTTGCAGTTAGGAACCCAAGAAAGCAACTCAAAGTGATTTTTAGTGGTTGTGACAATTGATACCTTGTGTCAACGTGAGAAGTTTAGAAGTTAAACTAAGGGACTCAGCAAGAAGCCAGGGTCCTCACTTTGTAAACATCCTCATCCTCTGCAAGAGGAGTGGACAAGACGGTGTGAGTGCTGTACTCGTCCTGAGGGGGATAGCATGCTTACAATACAAGAGTGGAAAAAAGGCTTACTAGCCCCCTCTTGCTCTTGTAGCCTTTCATGTCTTCTGCTGCCTTGAAGTGTTAACCCTGTGCCATGCCACCCTGCCTTGGAGCCAGGCAACTGTGGACTAAAATCTCTAAAAACTGTGAACTAAATAAACATTTCCTTCCTTAATTGGGTGTAGAATATTTTGTCTTAGCAATAAGAAAAAGTAACCAAGACCGTGGTATTAACATTTATAACATGAAAGTAGGTTAAATGATGTATGTGCCCATAACCAACAACCTACAATGTGTATTTGGAAAGGAATGTTAAAAATGATTAAAATAGTTTTAAAAACCATTTAAGGTTAAGAAGATAACTTGTGGGTCACAGTCCCTCTCTAAAGGACTTCTATTTTAGAAAAATTCTAGTAGTAATCATTTTTTTAGGGTACATGTAATTCTAAGTATGGGGGTTATGATAACATTTTGGATATCATAACTCCCATATTTTACTGCTGAATAGCATTCCTCTGTGTGGTTATTCATCAGTTGGTCTACTTTCCAGTTGATGGAAAATTCGGTTGGTTCCAATTTGGTATTACATTGAAAAATATTGCATATTTGTGTACAACATTGTATAATTGTAATTATATTGGAATTTGCCTGTTGCTTTAGAGGATACTCTACCCAATGACCTCCTTAAGTAACTATGCTTGGTGATAATTATTTTGAACATTTAATACCTAGTGTGGTCACTGGTATATAGCACATGATTTATACCTGTCCAATTAAAGTATAGATTTTTCTTTATAATCTAGGTAAATTGTTGAACTGCTTTGCCAAAAATTCAGTTCATGTTATAAGCTTGAGAAGTGATATCACATTATACCTCTTTGAGGCAGAGTAGCATACTCGACTGCTTACTATCTAAATTGCCTTGAAATTTTTCCTTACATTTTTCTAGGCATAGACTTATACTTCTGAAATGTGAAGACAGTTATAACATTATATAATTTGCTTTACTTGAAGATTAATTGAATTTTCCTGGAATTTCATAAGCTCTAACTTCAAAATTTTAAGAAAATGTACAAATGAAAAATGAGAATATGAAAAGATATTCCACATCATATGTTATTTGGGAAAGGTGAATAAAATAATGAGATACCATTACATGCCTATTGGAATGACCAAAATCTGGAACACTCCTGATCAAGTTATAGAACAAAAAGAATCCTCATTCATTTATATAGACACTTTGGAAGAGAGTTAAGTATTGTCTTAAAAGCTTAACATACTCCAATATAACACAGCAATCAAGCTTCTTGTTTACCCAATGATATTAAAAATTTATGTTCACACAAAATTCTACGCAAGGACATTTACAGCAGCCTTATTAATAATTTCCAAAACTTACAAGCATCCAGGTTATCCTTCAGTAGAAATGTAGATAAACTGCAATATCCAGACAGTAGAATATTATCTAGCACTAAAAAGAAATGAGTTACCAAACCATGGAAAGACATAGAGGAGACTTAAATGAATATTTCTAAATGAAATAAGTGACTATGAAAGTACTACAAATGGTTTGATTCAAACTATATGCAATTGTATAAGAAAGTCGAATAAAAGGATTAGTGACTTCCAAAGGGTTACAGAAGAAGGGTTGAGTAAGTGAAGATTTTTAAAACAGTGAAACTATAGAATGTACTACCATGTTGGATGCATGCCCTTATATGTTTGTTACAACCTAAAAAATGTACAACACCAAGCTAGAACCATAATGTAAACTATGATTGTTCAGTGATAATGATAATCAATTTTTACTAATTGCTAAAAATTACCCTTTTGTGAGGGATTCTGAAGGTACAGAAGCTGTGAGTCTATAGCAGATTCCCTGTACTTTGGTTTAATATTGCTGGAAACCAGTATCTGTTTAAAGGAGAAGAGAAGAAGGTCGTGGGCTCCAGGGATAGCAAAACCTTGCGTTCCCATGTGGCACCATTAGAAGGTTATTCAAGTGCCCCAAAAATCAGTACAAGTCAATATTTTCATAAACTAAGATTGACCAGTTTTTAAAAAAACTATAAATTTACAGAAAATTAAAACACAAAAACCAAAAATTTTATATAGTTTTAGTGCATGTATCTCTAAAATATTTTTTTTCATTTTTAAAAAATAGTTCATCTGGAAAAAATAAAAACTTGCCAAATATAAAATACATTCATTTCCTTTAATATTCTCTTTTAAAAATATACCTTCTATTGTGCCATAACAGAAAACTATAAGCAATTAGTTTAAAGTTCAGAGTTCTCAAGGTCAGGGAAACTTCTAAGGTCATGTGATCAGCGGGCCAGTCATTAGAGATAAAACAGCCACTTCCCATAAAATAGGACCTCAAAAATAAATTTGTATATGCAGTGACAGGATGGATTAGAAGAAAGTCTTCCCATTTGTGAATACACAGGACAAGGTGACCTGTTTTGCTTTGATTTGGCTTTTGATTGGGGGTCAGGGTTAATGAAAGCCCTACCTGACTACTGATTCCTTAAGAATATGACTTACTTATTATAATATGCTCTGGAGAAAAATCTTGAAAGAAAAAAGCACTGTGCTATTAGAAATAAATTGCACTTATAATTTAATATTTCCTTTTTGGAATCATGGCAAATTTCGTCAGTCTAAAGTACACTACTTCTAAGTTTTTGCTCTTTATCTAAAAATATTCTAATTTTTTCTCTTTTCTTTGTGTTCATGTTTGTTTCTGTTTTTGGTTTTGCAGTACTGGGGATCACAGCAAGAGCCTGCTCACTGAGCTACATCCCCAGGCCGTCTTCAGTTTTTGTTTTGAGACAGGTTCTCAGTAAGTCATCAACCTGCTCAGGCGAAGCTCAGACTTCCTGCCTTCCTTTCTTAGACTTTCAGGGTGGTGAGATTATAGACATGGGTATCACTCTCATTCCTGAGTGATAATTTCCCTGGCTAGACAAATCTGCATTGATAAATATCTGCTCTGTGAATCATAAGCTTTCGTCTTCCTGCTTTCTGACTTCATGGCCAGGAAGAAGCATGCTGTCAGGGAAACTGTCACTCCCCACAGTGGATCGTCTCTGTCTGGCTGCTTTTAAACATAATCAGCCTGTGGTTACATGCAGCATTGCTCTTCTTTTCTCTTTCATAGAAAGGGAAATGCGGGCAGTTGAACTTGCTAAAATTAAGAGGTTTGCTTTTATATCTGAGAACTAGATTGTTTCTATTTGTGTCTGTTATAAACAATTCTGCTGTAAATATGTTCATAGTTTTGGTATACCCGTGTGCTCATTTCTTTTGCATATATAAACAGAATTAGAACTGCTTGTTATAGAGTTTATTTGTTTTCACATCGCACTATTTTCAATATTATGAAATCATGACAAATTTTAAGAAGGTCTGGAGCATTAAAATGAGGTAAGATTTGCTCTTACATGGCTTAATTTATACCTCCTCCAACATATATTGAGCTTCTGTGCTCTGGTGCTCAGTTCTGTAATATCACCAATGAACATTAAGACAATTAACATGTTAGTGTTTGATATGCACTGCAATTGCACTAAGCAATACCATGTATTATTTCCTTTAATCTTCATAATATGCCTCTCTATTATTCCCATTTCCCAGATAAGGAAGTTAGGGCTCAAATGAATGAATACAGCCCCTGTGGTCACATATATAGCAAGCAATAAGAGATAAAATAATAAATGTGGTACAGCTGGGAATCATTTCAGCTGGCCAGCACACCTTAGAAACCATTATTAGCCTAACAGAATCACAGAGGCACACATGAATCACAATGTTTATGAAGTACTAAGTACGTCAGGCAGAGACTATATTGTAATAAAGAAACCTCAAAATATTTTGGCTTAAATAAGACAAAAATCCAATACACTCTCATCTAGCAGTCCAGTAATCCACGGCTAGTGTGGTAGACCTGCCATCTGGAACATGTAGCTGTCAATGTCTCTGAGACATTGCAATTTCCCAGCCAGAATAAAAGTGAGAGAGAATTACAGAAGGTAAGTTTTAAGCATTGCTTCTATATAGGTACCATCGGCCCAGCCACAATTACATAACCAAATCCAGATGCACAGTGGGCTGGAGTAGGTGATCAGAAGATTGGTCACTGGCAGCCATGTGTCCAGCTGAACTTCAGAAACATCAGCTGGTAAAAGAATGAATACAGTGAATTGTAAGAACAACTGCAAACCTCTGCCTCTTTCAGCAGTGAAGTCCATCAGAAACATAAAACAACTGCGGAGATGTAAGAGCAAACAGCAAGAATAGTAGCTTGAAATCCAATCAGGAGTGACCTGGATGCCAATCTGACAAAGTCAGCCTTCAATAGTTAAAAAGACCCTTTAAAATTAACTGAAATGTAACCTGGAGACAAAAATGCATATATAATAAACACACAACTTGATGAAATGTTGCAAATTAAGCATGCTTAAGAAAGTATCCTTCAGCTCTATAAAGAAAATAACAGCATTACAAAAGTTCCTCTACACTTCATCTCAATTACCAGCCTTATTCGTCTCCTCAAATTCCATTTTAGTGCTTGACATAGATTAGTGTTGCTTATTTGTTATACTATGATGCTTTTTGGATTTATGTGTGCTGTAATGCGTACCAATTGTTTTATTTTTCATTATTGCATATTCTTCCATAGTAGAATTTGTCATAATTACCATTTTCCTCAAGATAAACAAGTTGCTTGCAGTTGTCAGCTATTAAAATTACTACTCCTGTGCCAGTTCCCTTTGCCTATCATTCATTTATTTTGAATATATAGTCAAAGAAAATTGTTTCATATAGCACTTTTATTTTCAACTTTTGTTGATCGTTGCTTAATAATTTTTCCTCAAGTGTTTACATCAGTATATTGGCCCTCTAGTAGAAAATGAATATTCAACCTGTTCAACAGTCTCATCAACACTTAGGAATGTTCATCTTCTTAACTGTGGTCTTCTGATAGGGGTGAAAATGGTTTTAACTATCATTTGTCTTGTGACTGTTGAGGTTCCAGATCATTTCTTATTTTTCTTTATCATCTGCATGGTCTCTTGTTGAATAGTCACTTGCCCAATTTTTAGCTGACTGTTCTGCTTTTTTGTTACTTATGAAAAATTGTTATACAGTCTGCATATGAATCTTTGGCCAGTGTTGAAGTTTATTCTTGGTGAAAACCTTTTTAAGTCTTTTAAATGAAAGATAGCAAGAACAGTGACATACTTTGAGAAAATAAATTACCATAAATGTGAAAGTTGAAAAAAAGCCTTAATTTGTAATGTATATACTCCCACAAGAAAAGTAACGAGGGTATAATTTAGATAGAGGACAACAATAACTGATAAGAAAGGAAAAGGTTGAGAGAGATATTTCATTAAGGATTAATTCATTTATTTATTTAGTCAATACCGAGAAGCCTTTACAACTGAGTTGGAAAATTATGAGATATAGATCATCAATTGCTTGTTAAAACAAGGTAGTCAATATCAGCCAAAATGGGAACTCAGGAAAATTAAAGTGTGGAAGTATCCAGGATTGTTTCCTATAGAATCATCAAAAAATAAAAATCTTCAAGTGGGAGCAAGGCCCAATTGTTCTCAACTTACAGGCATATTTTCTGCCTTTCTATGATTAAAAAATAAGTGTTCATTTTCTTCAGATTATTCCAACAGGAAAATCAAAATGGGAAAACATAGGCTCAGAGCAGGAGAATTCAAAAGCCAGAAGGAATAAGCAATGCTTTCCTGAGAAAGATTTCCTCAGGAAAACACTTACGAGGAACAGCTAGCCTGCTGCCCACCCACTCCTGTCATGGTGTCTTCTGGGTCACACTCTTCCTCCTCATACAAAGGTAGAATTGCAGGCTGCAGAACTTCCCCAGGTGGGTCTATGGCAATGCTTACTATGGTGGGATTTCTAGTCCTCTGTCGTTATCATCAGTACCAATACTATCAGCAAACACGATATCTATGTATTTACTGAGCGTACATCATACATTTAAAGTGCACAGAGCACTGTGTCATATATTTTAATTACTGCAAAGTCCTAAAAGCATGAATTATTACTATTATTCCTGTTCTGTGCCTAGAGAAAATCAAATTAAAAGGTTTAATAATTTGCCCAAAGTGATGGCATTAGTAAATCGTGGTGTGCAAATGTGACCCAAGGTGGCTTACATCCTCAGCTTGCTTTCTTAACTATTGTTCTCTACCTTCTCCTGGTCAGATATCACATAACTAGCATTGACAGCTGAAGCCCCAAAAGCATGAAACTCATAACAATTAGGGTTCCATGGTAAGGACCTGGGCCGTGGGAGGCCCCATATGGCACATAGTGCTCTAAGGACAGCAATGAGCCTGAGACACAACAGTGGGTGATCAGGAAAGAAGACCACTAAAAATACCTCCTGTCTGTTCACTTACCTCCCCCTCCGCTTCCATATTCCTGTCATCCCTGGAAAACTTTCAGCCTCTTTAATTTCTTCTCCATGTCCAAACTGTCACACTTCTAATTTGTTCTCCACCCTACAGCCAGATGATCTTTCAAACTTATGAAACAGTTCACGCCACTCTTCCAAAAACATTCTATGCCTTACCACTGTACCCAGAATAAAATCCAAATTCCTCCTTATGGCCCAGAAAGCACTGCAAAATCTTCTCCCTGATTCCCTTTACACCTTTACCACGCTCCAATTTCCCTCTTCTCATTGCTGGAGTTTTATGGCAAAAGTCCCCACTCCAGGGGTCCCGGTAGATCAACACTGGTCACTTGCCACTTGTCACAAAATGCCAATCAAGGAGATGGGCAGTGGTAAAGAGCAGGAAAAGAGCCTTAATTGGCATGGCCATGCTGGGAAAGACAGAGTTGACCGGGAATCTGGCCCAAAGTTTCACAGTAATAATAGAGATAGATACAAAAATGAAAGCAGGGAAGCCAAATTTCAATCCTAAAAGTTATTCACAGGCATCTGTAGGCCCCACCTCAAAGTCCCTGTTACAGTCTTACCATGAAAACTAACCTTTAGGTCACTTGTTGGAACACAAGCCTTTTCCCACTTAATATGATTTTAATGTGTAACTCTAAAATTCAGGTGTTGCCATGTGATGGTGTTAAGAGATAGAGTCTTTAAGAGATTCTTAGGCTGGGGAGTCCCCTTCCCTGCAGTGGAATATGTGCCTTCATAAGAGGACTTATTAGAGATGGCTCATACCTTTTTTCTTTATATGCATCACTATTTGAGAACACAGTGTTCTTTTCTTCTAGAAGATTAAGCCCTGACTAAACACAAAATGATCTTGGACTTTTCACCCCCCAAATTGTGAATTATTCAGTGTTTACTATTCTATCAAAGCAACATAAATAGACTACAATAACACCATGGGTTTCTGTGATTACTGTTTTCTCTGTTGTTCTTTCTGCAGCAACATAAATGGTTGGCTTTTCTCATATTTCATCCCACTGTATCATACTGAACATTTCTTTGATTATCTGTCTACAGCACTCTTCTCAATTTGTTCTTTGTCATATACTATCCTTATTTCTGTAGTAGACAAAAAAGCTGTAATTTGGGGACTTAGTTGCATTAATTTCTCTTTTCCATTAGAATTAAACTTCATAACATTATTTTCCTGGCACATACAGGACATTCATAAGAAAGTCTGACAAGACATTATATGAATCACTAAAGGGTTTCTACATTTCTTGGTTAACTAGGGCCACACTAAGACCATTAGGTAAGCTATTCAATACTGAAGAAGACACAAGTTTTGGAGATGTGTTGGTTACTCTTTTCTCATTGCTGAGAAAAAATATCCAACACCTAAATTTAAGTAAGGAAGGGTTAATTAAGTTCACAATATGAGGAGAGTCAGTCCATAATCAGCTGACTCCAAGGCAGGGTGGCATGGCAGAGAGGCAACCATTCATAGAGGCAGAAGACAGCAAAAGCGACAAGAGAAAAAAAGGAGGAGCATGAGAGAAGATGTTTCTGTCCCTTATATTGTATGTAAACTACACATCCTAGGGTGGGTATTGCACTCATACCCATAATCCCAACATTGGACCATGAACCAATCACAAATCTGGAAGCCTGCCCCCCATGACTGCATGAGGCTCTCAGGGGACATCTAGACACAAACTGTAGAAGAAGAGGAACATAATTCAGTGAAAAAAAACAATTGAAATTTGGAATGCCTACAGGAAATATCCACGAAGTAGTATAGAAGTCTGAAGCTCAGAGGAAAAATTCTGCATAAAATCACCCAAATTTAGACAACAATATAGAGAAATGATGTGGATGAGACAGCTCAGAAAAATATATAGAGTAGAAAAAAAGCAGAAAGTCAAGATTCAATATCAAGAAAGAAAAAAGCAAAAAGTGGAAAAAAATGAGAAAAAGCTTACCAGGAGAAATAAAGGAAAGGTTTTCAAGGAAATGAAACTTTAGAGCAAGAGGGTCAAATGTTTGAAATGGGACATAGTATTTGTTCTCAGCAAACACTACTGCTCTGGGAGAAATAGCAACCAATTAGAACAAGACACTGCAGATAAACATCCTTCCAATCCATAACTTTACCTAGGGCTTGGACTGTATCAAACTATCTTTAAATCACGTTGACAACCCCAAGCCTTTGGAAAAGGAACAGTAATATACATTGCTAAGATTTTTCTAAAGAAGTAGTATCAAAGTCAAGTTGAAAAAGCTGGTCTACTCAAACTTACAGAACTAAGTAAAGAAACATTTATCAGAATCAATGAGCTTCCCCAAAATGAAAGCAGTGTCACATACACATTAAACAGGAAAGCATGGGAGAAGCAAGGGATTGTAACCAACAGCAGTTTACAGAGCCTGCCATTGTGTATGGCTGACAATGTAAGATCACAGATGCCTCGACCTGCTTTAATCAGAGACCTTTTAGCACAGCGCATTCATGTTGGTGGTCAGTAGAGATGCATCCATGCACTAAATCTTGCACCTGAATTGAGTGTAAGTAATCTATAGCACTTACTTTATGCCACATCCTGGAGTGCAAAGATAGGGCCATGCTGAAACAACCTTCCATGCAAAGCCAAAAATTGATCTCAAACTTAGATGGAATAAAGCCCAGAAAAGGAGAGATTTTAGCACCGGACTGGCATGTAGAACTGGAAATGTTTAAAACAAGACTCTCTGAAAAGCCCATTCTTTTTCTACGTTGTAACCTAGATGAAAAGTGGTTACTTCCGTGGTGCTAGCAGCAAGAGAGCATTCCTATGCATACTATCTATGTCCGATAACGAAAATGAGAGAATTGATGTATATGCTATAATACAAGATGAGAGGAAGAAAGGGAGGAACGAGAGAGGAAGACCAAGAAACAGGAAGGGAGAAACAGAAAAAAAGAAAAGAAAGAGGTGGAAAGGCACTGTGAAATCTTTGTGATGCTTAAACTCGGTCCAGGACAGTGGTGTGGGGAACTGAACAGGCTGTCTGCTAATAGCTGTGGTAGACAGTATAAAGGGACCGTTATTTCTGGACCATTTCGTGTGAAAGACGCTAAGATATAAAATTCAGAGTGAAAAGCCGAATAAAGGACAGCATGGTGCAGAAACCCTGGACAGATTCTGGACGCCTGCCCTTCTCATTTCCTGTCTGTGGGAGGCGAGCGGTGGCAGCTGCTGAGTTAGAGTTTCTGGAAAAGACGCTCGCTGGGGCAAAAGAGGATTCAGGTTGCTGCTTCCTGCACTTCACCCGGGTCCAGGTGAGGTGGCCTCGGTGGTCTCCATGGCAACGCGGAGGCAGCAAGGCGCTATCTGCCCTGGAGGCCTGCCTGGCTTCTCTGCGAGTCCTGGCGCGCTCGGATCCGCGCTTAGCGCTCGGAGATCCGCGAGAGGGAGCTGCGTCTCCGTCCCCGCACTCTGCACGGTTGTCATAGCAACGCCGGGGGCGGAAGCCCGAGGCCTTCTCCCAGTGCGTGCTCCGCCCTCGGTGCCAGCAGTGCCCAGCCTCCGGAGGTCTGAGACCTCTTCACGCGCGGCTGGGCCTCTGGGACCTCAGAGGCGCGAGTGAGGCGATCTGAGGCCCCGTCCTGCATCGCAGGAGACTCCACCGGTAGCGCATCTGCTGGGCCCTCTGGGGCACCTGGAGCTGCCTGGCGCCACCTGAGCCTCCTCTCCTCGCCCCTACGCGCCAGGCCGGGGAAGCGCAGTCGCGCCTAGGAGCTGCCCACGACCTTGCACAGGCCGCGCGCCCAGCCAGCCCACGCCAGCAAGGCCCAGACCTCGCGCGTGGAGGAGCCCTGTGGCGGCCGCGGTCCCTCTCCGCCCTTGTCGCCCGCCTGACCCCAAGTCCTGGGGCGCCCTCTCCACCAGCCCCTCACTCTCATCTACCGCCATGAGCCCTCTCACTTTCCCCGGCCTTGGGAGTAAAGGGTCAGAGGTGCCCCAGGCCTGAAGCTTTCAGCTGGGCCAGACTCCCAGCAGCTGAGGGAGGGCTGTCATCTGGCCCTGCCCTGTCTCAGTCAGATAAACCAAGTGCCCACGGTGAGGAGACAATTTAAAATTGCATTCAGTAAACGCTTTTAATCGGAGCCTAAAAGAATTGAATGATGCTTATTTACTAAAGCTAAAGAACCCAGGTGGAGAAAAGCTGCTATCCTGGCCGCTCAGTCAGTGGGGACCGTTGCCTGGCTTTCAGAGCACCAAAAGGTGTCCTGAAGGCCAAATAAGTTATTTTTTAAGGCTCTACTTAAAATTCTTGAGGGCAGATATGTGTCTGGTCTCTTCTGAAGCAATAATCAATATTTCATTGCTAAAACTAGGATGTGTCACCATGAAAGTTTTTGTGGTCTTTTAATATAATCATTTTGTCTGTGTGTGTGCTACAAGGGAGTGAACTCAGGGCCTTCCCATTGGGGTACACCCCTAGTCTTTTTTTATCTTTCATTTTGAGACAGGACCTCACTAAGTCACTCAAGTTGGGCTCAAACTTGTACTCCTTCTGCCTCAGGTTCCCAGAGTGCTGGGATTATAGGTGTGTACTACTAGGCCCAGCTTCCCAAACAATATTAATTAACACCTTGTAAATAATTAATGTCATTATATCATTGATTTTACAAACATTTATGAAAATAGTTGATAAATCAGTATATTGTTAAATAAATGTTGGTTACTGTTATCTATGGGCAAAATTAATCTTTGAAGAAAATGTGTAGGAAAACAAAAATTATTTATAGAATTTAATTATTAATTTATTAAAGAAAATTTAATAAATTATAGGTAATTATTTGCATACTAAAACATATCAGTACTTAGAATGTTGACATTAGACATTTGCCTTAAAATGAAAAATGAAGATTGTTAATTTAGATATACTCTGATATCTTTGTACTGAAATATTCAGCGTTTTAAGGTTTTCAAAGATGATTTTCCTACAAAGTTTCACTTTAAATGTGATGCTGTAAGTAGGAAGTCAGTAAAAACAGCATATCTTTTATTTAATCATCTTTCAGATTATCAAAATGTTTTTATACTGGAAGAAATCTTTCTACCATCTCTTAAAGAATATTATCCATGACCTCAAGTGCCAGATTTACTGGATCTTGAATATACTTGAGAGTCACCAATATATATTTTAACAGATCTGTATAAGTCACGGACTGCGTGTGAATTGCTGTTGGATGCTTCAGTTAACATTGAGGTTGTCCTGGCAGAAGACAGATGATCAGCATACTTCTTGTTCAACTGCATAAGACACAATAGGGGCTGGGACATTAAAATATACATGTAATACACACACACACACACGTTCTTTATTTTACAGAAAAAAGTCTTTAGTTGGAAAATTAGAGAAAAGATCGAAAAAGACCCCAGTTTAGATGGCAGGGGAAGGCACAGTCTGATACAGGTGTTCAGAATGACCCAACTATAAGGTGAGAAACACACAAATGCTTATGAAAGATTTCACAATTAAAACTCTCCAATAATCTAACTGTATATTAAAATTGAGGAGACTAGAAGAGGAAGTATATTTAGAAAAAGTTTTAAGGAATCTAGAAACACATCTTCAATATGTGATTTATTAATAGCAGATGTCTGTAGGTAACAGAATGAGCAATTTTATCTTCTGCTTTACTCTTCAAGAAATCTGTAGAAATCAGGTATTACATGAATAATCATAAAATATATTACATTTACAAATTGATAAATATGCTTTTGAAAGCATGTCACATTTATTTTAATGTACTTGTAACAACACTATACTTTTTCAGTATCTTAGAGTATTTTAAATTGTACCATGCACTAATAAAAGCCAACTGAATGGAAATTTACCAAATAGGTCTTTGCCGGTGTTGAGATCTTTTCAGAGGGTTCTTAAAAATGCAATACAAAAACTAGCAAACTTTATATAAAGCTCTAGGCTAGTCAATAAACGATACTATGTTACACCAAACTGTTACATTTAAAATATTCATTAATGTTATTATAAAATTGTCAAAATTTTCCAAGCATCATATGATAGAAATTTGATATTTAAACTCATTGCTATATTAAAATATAACCACATTGTAGTATATCTGGGTCAGTGCCACCAACAAATTTCAAAGTTGAACCTAAAGAATTTGATAAAGGATTGATTGAAACAATAAATGAGGGCCCGCCCTTCATCCGCAAGGAACTGCCTGGAGATCGGCATCTGGGCCAGGTCTGTTTGGGCCCGTAGCCCCGCCCTTCACACCCAGGAAGTCTCCCAGAAAGCAGCATCTCAGGCTGTCTCTTTGGGACCCAAAACTCCCGGACCCGTAGAGTGGCCTGGGCTGTTTGGATTGAAAGTCTGCGCAGACCTGCATCTCGGCGTGACTCTTTGGGACTGGTAAG
>PVJX010012568.1:0-49964 GCA_004027295.1 Dolichotis patagonum
ATCAAAAATGAGATATTATAGTACCCATTGAACATTTTCTGTTATTCGGTTCAGAAAGCCCTGTAATTGTTTCACTCTATGCATGGCTTTATACTATTGTGTTATGTTTGATATTATTGTATTTGAAACTATGCTCAACTATAGCAGAGTAAGAGATATGGTGTTAGCTACTGTTGATGTCCAGTTGACTTAATGTAAAGTACTGTGTTGCCTATGTTGCCCTGTTCTGATCTGCTCTGTACTGCCCCATTTTGTTTTATTCTCTTTCAAATTAAAAAAAAAAACATTTTTTTATTTTAAAGAGAAAAAAACAATAAAAATTATGGAGTTTCAAAACGTAAAAAAAAACAAAAAACAAAAAACTTACCAATAGTTCCTATTTGGAATTTTCCATTCAAAATATTTTCAGATCAGGGAACTGAGGAGTAAAATGTCTTTAGTGCAAAAAAATCTGTACAAGGTTTATCTCCATCCCATAAAGTTATGTAGATCAATGCATGTCTGCTCCTGTAAGGAAAAGTCAATGAAATTAAGAAGGCAACAATGCTTGTGAAATTCCTCCAGAAAGTGTTTTATGGGTTGACAAAATCATGGCAAGAGACAGCATAAGATTTCCACTACCCTGATCTTGCTCTTTCAGTTCAGTTCACTGCCCTCTTTGCACTTTACAGGTGGAAAAGTAGAATTTGAGGGTCAGAGAAGACAAAGTTTTCAAAGTTATACTTTGATGACAGATTGAGCCTAGATCCCAACTGATGAGAGGGCAGTTAGAATCCAGGAGGTCAAACTCTTCCTGTTACTAATAGCTCACATGCCTCCCAGAGAGCACAGGACTAACCTGGGAATCAGACTGCTAGATCTGGAAAGGCAGATCTTACTCATCCGAAGATCTTTTTGGTGACTCACAGAGGATTCTCCTTCACTCTGAGCCATCTGCGCTGTTGATTTATTAGATTGGTCTGTGGATTCCAGTCCTGCCCTTGAGACTCTCTTTCCTCAACTATGAAAGAAGGGTGAGAGAATGTGCTTACCCTGCTTGTGAAAACCACATGAGGTTCAGCTGGTGCAAATGCTTGTGACGGCAGCACACACCACAGATGTTGGGATAGTGTATTTGGAATTCTCACTCTCACTGCAGACTTCTCCACTAGGTGCTACTTGAAACGGCTGACACATGGCAGATCAGACAGAAGTTGAACTCTTGAAGAAACAACACTGTAGCCTGGTGGGTTCTGCTGTGGTGCATATTAAAAGCACCCGAGCGTTAAAAGAAAGTACTGGTATCTAGATACTAATCCTGGATGGATTAGGTCAGAATCCCTGGGGGTGGGGCTATGGCGTTTGTTTGTTTATTTATTTATTTATTTAGAGATGGGTGAGGAATCTCACTCTGTTGCCCAGGCTAATCTTAAACTCACAGACTCATGGTCTGACGTCCTGCCCCTGCCTCAGCTTCTCAAGTAGCTGGGACTATAGGTGGGTATCATGGTGCCTGGCTTATTCATATATTTTTAAAGCTTCCTGAATGTCTTCATGCATAGAAAGATTGAAAGTCACAGTGTTGGTGATCACATCCTCTCGTACCATGTAGAAATGATGGAAGATTGTGTTTCCAGGGGTACTTTATCCCTATTAAGATTGAATACCAAAATCCAAGCCATGATGGAGCCCTCTTAAACCTCTTCACCTTACTAATACAACTCTTTGTATTATAAATTTTGTGCTGTCTTATTGTTATTTGACTTTAAAAAAAATAGACTCCTGTGAGGCCAACAATACTGACTCTATTTCACCAAACTGGAAAACCAGTTCCTATATAACCTTGCATGGAAATAGACAACTGTCATTTAGAAGACGAGTTCACGCCAGGTGGCAGGGAGATGATCTTATTTCCTCCCATGTGACGAGCATTTTTGTTGTGTAGGGAATTTTTGGAAACCCACTTTGATTTGAGTATTATTAAACCCAACCAGGCCCATTGTCAGTGGCTGCATAGGTTGTGAACTATTCATGCTCAAGAAGTGGCAATTGCACTGCAGTTTGTATTAGTGGTACCACAGCACCTGTGACTGTGCATGGTGATCCTTTACGTACTTAAAGCAGGTCCTGTGCTGATCAGTGGCTACCTCGCTAACAAGTGCTAAGGGATGTCGGAACAGCCCCAGATACAACTCTTCCATGGTAGCTCAAATGCTGAAATAGCATCAGATCGGTGTGTGATCTATTAACACGCATTGATAATTTGACATTATGTTCTCTAGGCCTTCTCATTTCAAATTTATGCACCCAAGAGCAGAAGAAATTATTCAAAGCTCTCGAACTGATTTTCTCTTATGTGCTATGGATTGGTGATTCATAATAAAATAGGGGTTTGCACTTCTGCTTCATATTGCCACCTGTGACATAGGTATTATTATTCTTCCCCACTTTACAGATAGGCAAATTGAGGCCCAATAACTGAGCTTTGTTATTCAAATGACTCAGCAGTTAGGAGCTTGAACTTATTATTAGTTTTGTTTCTTGATCTGAGACTTTTTCGACTATCCTCTACTGCTAGGAATAAGGTTTTATTTTTATCCTCTTTGACTGTGTGCTGTTTAGAAATCTGTGCATCAATTTATTTATTTTTATTGATTTATTTTTGCTAGAGAAGGTCCCGATGCTTCAGACCTATCAGCATCCAGTTGTGTCCTTTGGGGTAATTTTTCCAGTTCAGATATTCTTTCATTTGAATCAAAGTTGCTCCATTTTTCTAAATAAAAAACTCTACATGAGGGACATAATTTTTTTCTTTTTTGAAAATTAATATGAAGGCTGAGTATATGGCATATACTAAAATGTTAGTTTTCATTGGAAGATTTATATAGATAAACATGGCTAGGCTATTTACACATTTTCCTCCTCTTAAAAAGTCATATTCTTTGCTTAAAGAAAATAAAGGTTTTATTCAAAGACTATATGTGATAGAGTAGTGTCAACAGTATGGATTTTAAAGAGGCCTGAATTTAAACACTGACTTTTCCTTGATTTCAAAATAAATTGCTTGGCAACTTTAGCCTCAGTGTCTTCATTTCTAAAACTTGCCAGATAGTAATTTGAAAGTGATTCTAAAGCGCATAGAACACATAGAAATCTCTTGAAATGTCAGTTTAGTTGTATCCCTCTTACATTAAGAGCCTAACATCCACTAGGTAATATAGTTAGTTCACTGAAAGGGTGAGTAGGTAATATGCTCTCCTGGATAGCGGAAAGGAAAAGCTTGGTTCGATGGGCTTCAGCAACGCTGATTCATTTCTTCACTCACACATTCAGTCACACAGAGTGATCTTTCTGAATCTCAAAATTTGTTGCTGGCTCTTCTCCTTAAAACTCATCAGAAGGCTTCCATGACCTACAAAATGAAGCCCAGATTCCTCAGCCTGGCTCTGGAAAGCCTGCAGCTCTCCGATCTTATCTCTTCCCTCTCCCAATGCGTGCTCTAGTCAGTGAGAACCTCCTTTGAGCCCACAGTACTGATTCAGGCTTCTGAGTTCCTTTGGTTTGAAAACCTTTTCCCAGTGAGACCACATCCAGAGTCATTCCTCCTTGTGCTGGATTAACTAAGGGTCAACTCAGAACACCCAGCTGACCTGAGTCAGTGTGGTTCTGCATGTGGGAGAATTGTTGCCAAAATGACATACGAGGAGAACGAGAGGGGAAGCGTGCATGTTGTTGTTTTTTCTTGAGAAGCTTGTGCGGTTGGTTCTCCTGATGTGAACTGGCCTGTTTGCATTGGAGGAGGAGCTCAGGTTTTTGCTGTTGCTGGGATTGGTTGCTGTTCTCTTTCGGGGAGCTCTGGTCTTTGCGTTGAGCACTGCTTCCTTGCTCCAGTGCAGATCCTTCAGCCTGCTGGCACAGATTCTTCATGCCACAGGCATGGACTTTCTAGCTTCCGCCACTGACCTTTGGGCCTTCCCAGTGCAGATCTTGGATACAGACTTGTACAGATATTGTTGTGGGCTCTAGGCTTCCAGGTGGACTCGTGAACATTGCTGTGGGATCCAGGCTCTCAGCTGGATTCTTTGGGTCTCTGATGTGTGGACTGATCTCCTGTACTGTTTTGCATTTGACTCTTTGGATGTCTATCATGAAATAACCCTATAAATTATATGTTTTGCATTGAATCTATTCTCTTGTAAAGCCCCAACTGCAATACTCCTCTGACCTACCTGCCTCCTGCACAACTCATCCCTGCTATCTTTGTCTGTTACAGCAAATAGACTTCAGGATCCCTAAGGGTAGGGCCAGTGTCTTCTTGGTGTCTGTTGCTTGGTACAGTTCTGAGTATACTGTGTCTGCTTAGAAACTTGAGCTGACATTTACAGCAAAATGTAAGTTTTTACAATAGAGGTATGAGTAAAGGTGTCCATTTTCTTTACAAAACCCTAAATTTTTTTTTTTTTAGTTTTTTATTATTGGTATGTGTTGCCATGGATAATAATTCCATTCATCTTGGGGAATTGGTACATATGCATATTGCATCTTGGTCATTTTAACTCCCCTTCCTCTGTCTTCCTTTTCTCCTTCTTCCCAGCTCTACAAAGTATAACACATGCTGAGTAAATTATAAACAGGAGACACTGATTTGGCTCACAGTTCTGGAGGCTTGGAAGTCCAAGGTTGAGGAGCTTCACCGTTCTGAGGAGGGCTACTTCCTAATCCCTGGTGGAAAGCATCACGTGACAGTAACTGAACACAGGGTGGGGCAAATATAACAAATCATCTCTTGCATTAACTCATCTACTCCAGTGATAATGACATTAATTCATTTATGAGAATGGAATTTTCATGACTTAATTACCTCTGAAAGGCCGACACTTTAATGCTATCATGATGGCAACTCAGTTTCAACATGAATTTCTGAGTCACACCAAGGAAGGAAGGCACTGGCAGTAAAGGGAAAAAAAATCTCCCACCTTCTTCACAGACCAGTTCCATAATCTGTGAAAATTGATCAATTTCTAGCAGCTTCAGTTTCTTTACCTTTAAAATAACTGAATAATATTATCAAGAGTCAGAGGCAGGGAGATATCAAATTTGGGCCCAGCCTTGTCAACTAACAACTTAGGGTGACCTTGTCTCAAAATAGTCAAAAAAGGCTGGGGATGTAACTTAACATGGAAGTGCTGAAATACAAGAAATTAAAGCAAAACATAACATGGTATTGCCTCTGAGCTTTTGGGCAAATTAACTAAATCTTTAAGGACTTTTGTAAAGCACTTAAAATGATCCCTAGTATGAAGTAAATATCCAACATATTGTTGACTGGTATAGTTATTTTTATTTTGAAAACTTTAAGCAAAAGTGTTTTCATTTTTTATGGTAAATATAGCAAAGGCATTTTCATATACACAGCCGCATTCAAACTATACAATGATCCTCTACAAACAGCAGAAGTTGAGAGAAGTGAACTCATTGGAAGTAAAGGTCACACTTTGTTGGTGAGCAAACTTCAAGCTGGTGCACTCTCTGTTCCATTGTGGCTTTTTCCTGATCTTGGTGATCACCTTGGAGTCCCTGACATTTTTGTCCCTTGGCTGATGGCTTTCTTCCCCAGAGAATGCTGTGGGTGAATCTGCCGAGAGTCACGTCATAGTCATAACCAGCTCGCAACGCACTCAGCGAGGTGAGTTGGGTTATCAGATTAGCTGTCCTGTACTCTCACCAAACAGCTGGTCTGAGGTCTGGCCGTAGTCAAGGAGACAAAAAGAGAAGACTCAGGCCATTGGGACTCTCCCCGACAACAGCAGGCTAAGTAAGATATGGTCTGCAATGGAGAATTCCCAGCCTGAGTTAGAAAATCAAGTGAACAGTGCTGATAGGTCTCACCCTGTCTGTGGCCTCCCTCCCCCTGGCAGCCAGAGTTCCTGAGCTCTGAGAACAACCACAGCACATTCCTTCATCCTGCAAGAAAAAGGAAAGAAAAAGAAAGGAATGAGAATGGAAACATATGAAAGTGTCAGTGGAAATTACAGAGCCCATTCTTATAGCCACATACTCAGACATACTTGTTCCCCCAAGCAAAGGCCCCCCTTTTACACTACTCTACCAAAACTCATCCCCCCCCATCCATAAAAGAGCCAGCTCGATACACGGGACCTGAATTCTCCTTTGAATTTCCTCCAGGAGGTTCCACCTGGAAGCCCCCAAATTCAAGCTGGCTTTATTCTTTACTGGGTCATCACCGTTTATCTAACAGATGCCTGAAGAGTTGCTTTGATCATAAAATGGGATAATAATAATAGCTGACATTTGTTAAGGAAACACCATCTCCTCAGTCCTCGCATTCTAGAACAGTATGAGGTAGTTTCTCATGTTCTCCCAATTTTACAGAGGAGAAAATTGGGGCTCAAGAAGTTATTTGTCCACCAGCCAGTAGGAGGCAGAGTTAGAATTAGAGTTCAATTCCTGTGCTCTCTGGTACGAACTGGTAAATGCTGGGCCAGAAGGGGCTGTTCTCTATCAAGGCTGAGTCTGCTTTGCATACCTGATTTTGTAGCTTTTCTTTCTAGAAGGGAATCTGAAATGGTACAAACTTCAAACCAGTAGTGAATGCTCAGGAGCAAGCAACTTTTTCTTCCAGACTGGTGAGCTCCCAGGAGCAACAGGAGAAGGATGATAAGGAAACAGGCAAACAGAGCCACGAGCCACTGCGGATGGGAGTTGGGAAGGCGGCCATGCTAACCCCCTTCGTGGCCCAGCCTTTGCTTCACACAAGTTAGGATTCCCTTCCAGAGGCTCTGCTGAAGACTGTGCTGGGATTTCTCTTCCAGGCAGCGCCTCCGGGCTTCCTGAAAGCTGACTTTCCTGGAGTTTAATTTATAGCCAGCCAGTGAGTGGAGCTAAAGCTTTGTGAGAGAGCAGCTTGTGCAGCAGACCCGCTTTGGAATTCCTTCCTGGCCATCTCCCCTCCGTGTGTGTCTAGCTTCTTTCTTGCCTTGAATAAACAGTCCCCCGAGCAGCTTATCTCAGCCTGATGGTGCAGAGGGTCACACTTCCAGACAGCCTCTTTGTGCTTCATGTTGCCCTCTCCTCCTCTACCTTGTTCTGCTTTCACAGCCTTGGCCCCTGGCATTCGCGGAGCTAAATCCATGCAGTGTCAGCTGGGCTTTTCTTAAACTCCCAAGCCTGAGGAGAATAGAGCTGCGGAGATCTTTTCTTTATTCATTGGTGCCAAGAATGAGCACATCCAGGCATTTTAACTCCTTCAGCCAAGCAGGTTGTTTAATGCCAAGGATTGGAAACTTATACGCCTCCAAGGAGCCAGGCAGGAAATGCACTGGGGGAGGTGAGCTGGGTGAAGACCGCAGGGAAGGACAGGGACTGCGGCAGACTGGAGGGTGCGGGTGCTTTCTCACAGGGGACAGCAGTGATGTTGCTGCAGTCATCAAAGTCTGGTGGAGAGTGGCCTGAGCCTTTGATATTTTAAGAGGTAGAGCTGATGTGTGGGTGAAATTCCCTAGTTTTACAAAAGCATTTTCTGGGTGAAATAAAACACATGTGTGCTTGCTCAGCATGCAGGTAGAAGGGCAAGAGAGAAAGGACCCATTCTGACGAGTTCTTTGTACAGTGTGAAATCCATTCAATCTAAATATCTCCCATAAGGCTCTGGCTCCAGTGGTACATTTGGGGGACACATTAGACCATAGCAGTCCATCAACAAAACTTGAAAGAGTAAATAAGGGAGAAACATCGTGGGTTGGAAAGATCCTGAGATTTGAAGTTAAATGGATTTGAAATTTAGTTTAGTCTGAATTACTCATCAAATACATATTGGACCCCTTTCAATGTCATTTTTTTTGTCTTTAAAATGGAATTAATCATACTTGCCTTCCAAAGTTGTGGTTAGAATTAATATTTGTAAAACACCCAGCACTGTGCCTGGCATACAGCAGTAAATGACTAATAAATACTATTGACTGATTCAGTGATTGTAGTACAAGTGAGCAACTTTGTATGTTGGGCTATGATTTCTGGTCTATTCTTCCACGACTAAAGTAGTAGAATGATCCGTTGCAGTGTGTGGGGGATTATCAGAAAGAATTCTTATGGAGCTTTGTTATAGACAGAGGGAAAAAATGGGAAGAATGGATCAGATTTAAAATTCCTCCCCAATGTCCTCATATACTTATTTTTTAAAAGCACATGCTCTTAGCCACTAGACTGTGCTGCCTCCCTATATATATTTGCTCCCATTTCTTTAAAAAATAACTTTTTATTTTGAAATAAAGACTCACAGCAGTTGCAAAAATAGTATAGAAATTTTTGGTGTACTTTCACCCCATGATAATAGTATGTATACTATAAGTCCATTTTTTTCTTTTCCTTCCTTTTTACACTAACACACACTTACTCTTCTCACTTAAGATTAATAGCACACACATTGTGCTTTGTAACAAATCAATGTCTTTATGTTCTGTACTCCCATTGAAACAATTTCCTTATCACTGGGCTGGCCAGAGTGTTTGGAGTCTATCTGTGGTTTTCACTGTTTTTTATTGTTGTATTGTGTGGAAGGCTATTTCCAAACTCAGGATTATTTTATGAGGTTAGCTTACCAGGGTGGAGCTGCTGGCTCGGAGGATCTGAATGGGTGAAGAATCCCTTGATACCTGTGTTGATTGGCAGGTGCTGAAGGAGAGCTGTCCCATGTGGACTGGAGGAGCCATGGCTTCAGAAGCAGGGTGGGATTCCAAGAAGGTCTTTGAGCTGAAAAACACTCTAAATGCTGCCACAAGTGACTGCTTCCAAGGTCCGTCTTGGAACTCAGCCACGTGAGGCACCCCTCATTTTCTGGCTGAGAAGCTGAGGATGCCCAGGGCTTCACTGTTCCTGACAAAATTGCTTGTGCAGTGTCATCTCTGAGACTTGCTAATAATCTACTGTACCCACAGTCTAGGCTCTTTGTTCTCTCCCATTCCACTGAAATCTGAGTAAATGATCACTTTAAAGCAAGGGACAAATGGACTTGCTTGGTAATCAGATACCCTTCCCACCAACATGCGTTTGCACTCTCATTGCAATGTCATCAGCGTGTGACAGTTGGTGTTTTCTGGGCGGTGACAGGCAGAATGTGCTTAATGGTTTGTCTGGGCAGTAGCAAAAGGCTGTACAGGAACATTTTCAGGGTAGGGACTGGGATGTTTGGTCCCTAATCGAAAACTAATGTTTCCATGCAAGTCGAGAGTGGGTACGGGGCATATGTGCTAACGCAGGGGAGGGAGGGTAGGAACTGAACTGGTGGCTGACTCCTCTTGTGTGCGTTGCAACCTGGCACTTAGCTCTTTTCCAAACTGAAAATGGTAACCGTCTCTTAGCCACAAGTAGTAAATAACTGCAACTTGTCAGCATTACCACATTTGTGGAACACTTACTGTGTGCTGAACACTGAGATGGGTGTTTTGTATATGTTGGTTTATTTCATTTTGCAGCAGTGTCTCTGTTTTGGCAATAAGGAATCTGAGCCTCAGAGAGGATTATAGCTAGACAGGGTGTTGGGTATGAATTCAGATACATTTATGTGGTTGCACTTGCTGCCTGAAGTTTGTTATTGGCTCTGGTAGGCTGATTTTTGCATGAATGTTCTTTAAAAATAAAACCTGAGCTATTTTCTATCAACAAGTGCTGTCTACCAAAAATCCACATTTCTCTCTCTTTTTCTCTTTTGACAATACTAATGTTGGAACATTATGTTCAGACATGTAGTCCTCCAGTCCACGTGGGACAGCTCTCTTTCAGCACCTGCTAATCAACACAGGTATCAAGAGATTCTTCACCCTTTCAGATCCTCTGACCCAGCAGCTGCACCCTGGTAAACTAACCTCATAAAATAATCCTGAGTTTGGAAATAACCTTCCACACAATACAGTATGTCAGGGCCTCATGCTTCTTAGGTAAGTGTTCTATCACTAAGCTTACATCCCCAGCCCTATTTAATTTTGAGATAGATCCTCACCAAGTTGCCTAGGCTGGCCTCAAACTCATGGTCCTCTGGCCTCAGTCCCCTGAATAGTGGATGTTACAAAAGTGTGCCACTGAGCTGGGTTTATGTTTCTCTCTCCTCCTTGAACACACTGCTAGACTACATTTACCAGCCTTCTGTAAAGTTTGATATAGGATTGTGGGCAGAAGTGATGTATGTCACTTCCAGGTATTCTTTTTTTTTGAGGCTTGTTATAACAGAGTTTCCATGGGATGAGAGAAGCCACTTTTGAAGTAACAGTCTGTCAGTACTGTGTTCAGCAGGAGCACTGTTAATATTTTCCTGCATTTGCTCTTGAGGTTTCTCTCTGAGGAGTGACTATAACCTCTAGCCCTGCCCTGATTAAAAGATAGTCATAGGTGTTCATATACATAGAACACTTCTTTTATACTGAGAGTTTGCCTACCATATGTGCATGTGTAACCCATGACCAAGTATCCTTGTCACAGGAAACATGTTTATACTAGCAGATGCCCTTGTGGTTCGTGTCTTACCTGTATCCAGTTTTTGAATCAAGGTAGCCACTTTCTAGCCCTGACCCGAACAAAAGTTAGATTCAGATGTATTGGTTAAGTTGCGCACAGAGGAAACACAGAAACACAAGGAACACCAGAGCACTGTATCGTGTATTGACTCTAGAGAGAATAGCACTCTTCCAGGGGCCAATGGGAAGGAGGAGCTGTCTGGAAATGCCATGTTTACACGGTGGGTGGGAATCAAAAAAGAGTGAGGGAACTATGAGCCTAATCCTTTAATAGGATCCAAGTTGTTACATAAACAGGTTTTGTTCTAACTGGTGGGTTTATAGCAACAGGCCCAAATTCAGTGAAGTCCCACTGTGACTGAGAGGTTACTGTGCCATGCTTGCATAGTCCATTAGGGGTCCCAGGGTCTGTGTGCAAGGTTGTATTGAGCTGTCCCATAGGGAGGTGGTTACCAGAGACAGTTGTATAAGGCAGATATCTGGACCAAAGAGGTAGAGAACTGGAAACTATCTGGGGTGACTACACTGTGCTTCTGAAAGCTAAAAGCATTTAAAATGAATGGTGAAGCAAAATAGAATGGTAAGAATTCACTACAGACACAAACTTCCCAGTTCTTGTTCTATAATTCCTTTGCCTGCTTCCTTCATATAGTTTTGTAAAAACTCATGAACTTCCTTAGTGTTAAGCTACCATACATTTTTAGATCTACTTATTTACAAATGTGAGGCCTGCCACATACTACCAAGTACTGGGTCTTTTATTTTAAATATTCAAGAGGATCCAGCAGGGCTATTCTGATTATAAGTTGGGAGTAGGTTAAGCACATTTTCAGACAAAAGCAGGTAACTTCTTCAGGTTTGCACATAGCAAGAGGGTGTGTCTTTGCTTGGGTGCATTTAGTGGAGGTTCCAGGATACCACAGACTAATGTAAGCAAGTGCACGGAGCTTCTGGGTCTTCTTTTGAGATCAACCAAACCTTTTCTCACATAAGAAAATTTTTCCCCCTCCAAATAGCAGTTGAGTTTTTAGTACCATGTAAGAAATCTCCAGCTTTCCTTGGTAGTGGCTGGAATTGGGGTTATATTAAGTCATGATAATTACAGGATTCTATGTAACTTAGGGCTAGAGGATCCAAGGACTTTGTCTCGTTCTGTGCATCTTGAAAAACTTGAATATTCAAGTACATGCAGGAGGGAATTTGGTGTTTGTGAGACTCCTGTTGTCACTGTGCTATCTGATGGGTTAAGAGACCTACCCAGGAGGGGATGGTATTAATGAGCTTATGGATTGCAACCAAAAGGTTATGTGAGGGCTTACTTGTGGGGCCACTTAGGTTTCAGCCAGGTTCCTGGCTGGAATTATTCCTTTATACCTAAACAGAAGGGCTTGAGTTGGGAGCACTTTGTGCCATCTAAAGATAGAGCTACCTCTTTCCTTTGTTTCTCTGTGTTCTTTGCTGTTCACCTGGTGGGTGCAGTGATGCAATCAGGAGAGGAACAGTGGCTATGCGATGTTAAATAGATGGGAAAATCTTGGAAGCAGTTTTTTGAGAATACAGAGATGCTTAAGTAATAGCGGGTCTCAGGATATATAATAAGGTACCCAATGTTTTTCAAAAATTTGCTCAACATTTCTTGTATCTTCTAGGAATTTTCTGATAGCCTCTTTGTTCTCCATCCTTCCTATGCAACTGGTCATGTCCTCTTGTATGGCCTATATTATGCTAAGTAAACACATTTATTGTAACACATAGCAAATTAATTGCTCAATAAATTTACTGACTTGTCAAAAGTTTACTGAACACCTACTCTGTGTTCAGACCCTCTGAAGATGTAAGGAATGCAATAATGAATTAGACTCAAATAGCTCATAGGCTGATAGAGGAGACAGAAGTGAATCAGTAATTGTAGGGAAGCACAAGAGGTGCAAGACTGAAGCGTGCTTGCTCAGGGTAGATTGGGGTTCACAGGAGAGATGTGTATACGACAGTGTGGGTGGTACCTGGGAAAGCATTCTGGAAGTGACCCCTGTGACAGTCTCTTTGGGCATAAATCCATGAAAGAGCTTGGAGATGGTTGGGAAGAGGGGCCTGTTTAAGACATGAGGAATAGAGGTAGGAAAGAACAAGATAAATTTATAAAAACTATTACATGATTCTGTGGTAGTTAGGCGTGGGGGAAAGGTAGGCAACACAAAAGATTATTGGAGTTTAATTTTTGTGTTTTGAAGTTAGTTTTTGACTTGTGAGATATGCTTTGTGTATCTCCGTATTCCTTGACCACCCACCATAGGCTCCTGTACATTTCTATTGAGTGGAGGAGAGCTGACTGATGCCAAGTCACTGAAGCATCTGCTGATTTCAGCTCTCAGAGCTGCAGGGCTGGTGTTCAGCTCTGTAGGTCCTCAAGACAAGTGGAGTGGCTCACATCCCTCCAGCTACAAAACAGCTGGAAGCCTCTTTGAAAATGGCAAGAAAAGGACCATTAAATATTTAATGCTCAAAAGTTAAATATTATTACAAAAGTAATTTAATACAAATGGCTTTCAGCAAGTCCTTTTTCATATTTCATGACTGGAATGAGTGTCTGATTTCTAATGTTTGTGAGCAATTAATTTTAATGGTTACATACTCTCAATGTCTCCATTTTCTTCACCTTAGAAGACGCAGGTGTCCATCAGGAAAGCTGTGAAGAGCAAGACATCAGATGTCACTGGACAAGAAAAGAGAGTCCTGCATTGAGGTCTCCAAATGACAAGGTAATAGGCATTACCTCTGTCTTCATTTTTTGTGACCTCTGAATGCCACAGTGATAGTTTATAGAGGGAGTGTGCACGTGTGTGCGCATGCGCACGTGTGCGTGCATGCGTGTGTGTGTGTGTGTGTTACTGAGGCTTGACTCCAGGACCTTCACACCGAGCTACACCCAAAGCCCATTTTATTTTTTATTTGTAATTGGAATGGGCTTAAATTTGCCATTCTTCTGCCTCAGCTTCCCAGAGTGCTGTGATTACAGGTGTGCTTCTGTCACATGTGGTTGGATCTCTTTTGTTTTGATTTTTGATCTTCAGCTTTGACCTAAGCTCACCTTCCCATTCACACTGACAAGTATCACCTTTTGGTAATATAGACTCTTCTGATATGTGGAAGCCCCAACTCTACATGGTATGGAGAGCTGTAGAATTACATGGTCCTCCAATACTTGTGCAATAGGCCATGAGAAAGTCCTCTTGTCTGTCATATTCTAATCTAACCTTCATTTTTTGCCTTGAATAAATATATCAGGAACAGATGTATAACATATGCAAATTTATGCAAGTATAGTCCATTCGCCTAAATGAATCACTGGGGTCACACAGATAATTTGCTATGTACAGCTTTCCAGAGTGCCCCAGTTCACCTGGTAGGAGAGTTTAATGAAGGCCAATGTGGTGCTTGTACAGGGTTTGGCTGGATGTCAGAGCACAATCCAGATTCTTGAGCTATGTGCACACCCCAGGGGGAAGCATACCATTCAATTCAGTGGACACTGACGGCTTAACTTGAGCCAAACTCTCACTAGATGCTGGGGTCTTTGGCCATGGTTTGAAAGGACAAATGGTAAGATGGCTATGATAGATAAAGACCAAAGCAGGGAAGAGGAGAAAAAATGCTTTTGAGAACTTAGAAGTTTGGGGAGAGCTAGATGGACCAAAACGAATTTACATGTAGAGACTTGGTATTCAGAGAGGTCAAATAACTCGCCCAAAGTTGAAGAGCTGCTTGATTTCTCTAAGAGCTGATGTTATGGTATAATTACCTAGTGAGAAAGAACTTGGGCTTTGGAAGCATAGGACCTGGGTGTGAACTTGATGTGTCCTTGCTAGCTGTGTGACCTTGGTTCTTCAAAGTAACTTCTTTGAGGCAGAGTTTCCTCAGCTTGTCTTGATGTTGCTATGTCAGAGGAATTTGGTACTGATCATCTTTTCTAGCCTCTGGCGAATACCAACTAAAAGTTAGCTGTTAGAATCTCCTGGTGTGTATTTTTGGGTTAAAACCTAGCATTGGACTAAGAATCAGGAAGCAGAAAGTCCCATAGGGTCTTAAGTGATAGACAAGACAGTTGGGTTAGGACTTGTGGTTCTCAAATCTGGTTGCTCACTAGCACACTAGGGTCATTTGGGTAAGATTTAAAAGCATAGTGACTTCCTATCTCTCTACCTAGAGATTATTATCTTTGAAATATTTTCAAAACGTTACTGGTGATTCCTATTGTCCAACTAGGTTGAGAAATATTGGACTGGGTGACCGTAGGAGTTGCCCTTCCAAACTGTATTTCTCAGTGTCACACTTGTAGGACTGTGGGTGCATGTCTATAAAGCCTGGGCTTTCTAGACCTTTTTTACATGACAGCCAAGGCTAACTTCTGCAGAACAGCAGTTCTCAGCCATTACATTGCAATGTATTTGTATGTCTTAGTCAATGTAATCCATGGCTTTATTACCATAGCAAAGCATACAAATTTTCAAACAGTTTATTAGAAAATTAATAAAAATACAGGTGGTATGATAAAATACAGGAATACAGTAAATTAAAAACAATTATTATAATAAAAGACAATGTCATTAATTGCCCTCAAAATATTCCTCTTCACTTCAAGCACACCTATTGCATTATTTTTGCCACTCTGTGAAGCCGTTCTGGAAGTCCTCTTCCACGAGTGTCTTTTCTTTGTTGTCTCAGTGCCTGAGCTGATTAAAGATATTTACCTTTTGTGGTTCTTTCAGCTCTGAGGAAGAGCCAGAGTCCTATGGTGCCAGATCCCATGAGTGAGGTGGATGAAGACATACCATAATGTTTTTATTTGACAGAAATTGCCATAAACAGTTGATCAATAGGGGGTGATCATAAAATACAGTGAATTTTTAAATTAAAAAATTATTACAGTCAAAGCCACATTGCCCCTAAAAATATCCCTCCTCATTATTCTTGGCAAAATGTCATTTACTCTAAATTTAAAAAAACAAACATTTACTATGTCTGTTGATTGCTCCATTGTACTCAAAATAAAATAGAAGCCTTTACTCTTGTCATCAAGGGCCTGCATAAAACAAACACCATTTCTCCATTGACATAGCTTTCTTTCCCCCTGGGCCACTACATTTGAGCTCTTGAAAGTGCTGAGATCCTTCTTACCTCAGGGAGATTACATTTTTCCTCTGCCTAGATTTCTTTTAACCATCTCATCATAGGCCAGACTTAAATGTTACCTTATAGGAGAGGCCTTGCTGGCAATAACCTCCTCTACTTACTCCCTCCGGTCAGTTTCTATCACATCATCTTGTTGGCTTTCTCTACAATAATGATCACCATCCTTAATGACCAATTTTACTTTTTATTTATTTGTATATAAATGCACAGAAAGCTTTTCTCACTGCAATAATGGAGCTGCCATACAGCATGAACCTTGTCTGACCTATTTACTGTTTTACTGCCAGCACCTAGCACAGCACCTGACATGTAGTAAACATTCAATAAATATTCGTTGAAAGAAAGAATGAATAGTTCGATAATTCTGTCACTCTTACTCATACATTGTGAAATACTCTCAGAGAGGGAAAAAAGAGTAGAATGACAACTAGCTTGCTGTAAGTTCCACACAAACTGGCTAGACCTGTGAGAGCAGTCATTTTTTGCATGTTATTTGCACCACTCTAGCCCTGTTCTGGGCACTAAATATATATGCAGGGCATCAAATTTACCACTTTTATGAAGCTTATAGAAATGATTAGCAAATGAGATTATTTTAGCAAGTGTTAAATTGTGTGAAGGACTTGTTCCTAACAGAATGATATGGTCAAGAATGATAGAGGGCTACTGTAGAGAGTCAAAGAAGTCTTCACGGGGGAGGAGGCATTTGTGACGGGTCCCAGAGAGTGTGCTGTACATAAGAATCTTGTGTACGTGAAATGAACTTTCAAAGTCACTGCTCCAGGAGATACTACTAAAATTTTAATTAGAATCTACTTAAATTAGACTCTATTTTGTTCCCTCATTGTGATTAGCACCGTCTTTGATAATTAACATAATTAACAGCTCTTATATTTAGAAGAGGTGATAATTTAAATATATGTCTGATCTTGATGGGTTAAAAGGAAAGAAAGAGGCTGGGATCACGCTGGGTAACAGAGACAGATGTAGATCAAGCTTGATCTAGTTATGAAGGGATCTACTGGGCAATGGGAAATGGATTTCCTAAGGGAGTGAAGATTCTAGAAACTAGGCTTTTTGCTCTGTTGTTCAACAATTGCTCAGTTGTCCTAACAATTGTTCCCATGCTACTATGGTTTGAATATGATTTGAGCAAATTCTTTCAAGTGTTGATATATTGGTTCTCAATATGGTGGTGTTGGGAGATTGTAAGGATCTTTAAGAGTTGGAGGCTAGTGGCAAGTAAGTAGGTCACAAAGGGCATGGCTTTCAGAAGGAATTGGTATAGTTCTTTTCGAACCATACTTAAATCTCAAGAAAAGTTGCTATATAAGAATAGGTCAGACCCCTCTCCTTTCTCTGGCTTTCTGTCTCACCAAGAGATCACTTCCACCTGCGATGCTTTCTGTCATGATGTGATGCAGTGGGTGGGTGGGGTGGTCTGTCCTCCCCAGAGCCGGTGTCATGTTGCTTGGAATTTTCAGTTTCTAAAACTGTGAACTCAATAAATCTCTTTTCTTTATAAGTTATCCAGCCTTGCATTATAGTGATAGAATCACTATAGAGATATAGTGATAGAATCACATCCTAATATGGTTTATTAATCAGTTTTTGCATCTCTGAGACAGATATGGATATCTTGATTTCCTCAGGAAGGAAAGTTTTAATTTGGTTCATGGTTTCAGAGAATTCAGCTCATGGTCAGCTGTCTCCTAGGCAGAAACATTTTGGCAGAAGGACATGGTAGATCAGTGATGCTTAGTTAATAGCAGCTGGGAAGCAGAGGATAGGAACCGTGTCAGAGAGGAAAAGGGCCAGTAACCATAGACAGTACCCAAGGTCACGCCTCCTTGGCCCACCCCAGACTTACCCAACAATATACTTTATAAATCTTCTGGGTGCCAATCAAGCTGACATATCACAATTAATAGTTACAATCCACATTTTGTAAAATTGACAGTCAAATTAAACAGTTCTTAAACCATACTTAATCTCTAAATGAGCACAGTAAGTAATTCTGCTTAATATGTTACAACTATCCTTTGTACAACCAAGAACTCAGTAACCCTTTCCTCAAAAATCTCAACACTTCCAGCATTTTACTAAAATCCAAGTCAAAGTTTCTTCTAAAACTCAAGGCAAACTCTTAGCTGTAAAACTGTAAAAAATCAACACCGAGTTATATAATTCCAATATGTAGTGGCACAGTGTGAACATTTCCGTTCCAAAATGGAAGAATGGGACATGGAAAAGAACAGAACCAAACCAAGACTGAAACCAACCAGGGAAAACATTAAGTCTTGTAGCTCCGTGTCTGGTATCCTGGGCACATGGCGGTGAGATGTGAGTTTCAGAGGGCTTGAGTGACATGAATCCTATAACCTTGCTGTGTGCCATGGCCAGGGCTGTCTCTACTCTTAGACCGCTGCTTTCTTTAGCAGATGCTATTACTGTTTGCATCCAGTGCAAGACAACTGCAAGCCAGCGCCAACTATGTTTATGCCCACCTATTTTCCTACAGACTAGAATAGAGAGCTCACGGTGCCCAACCTGTCTCCTCTTAGCCTCCATGGTCAATGTAGGCTTGGTCACCTCCAAAACTAAGAAGTCTCCTAATAGAAGTAATGAATTCTTTTCACATCTTTCATTTTCTTTTTCTCCTATCAGTGACTCCTAAGCCACATATAGCCAGGGTCTTGAAAGTTGTGGGTAAATAAGATTGATTTTTTTCAAAGTCTAGCCAAAATAGCATATGCTGTTTGAATTTTTCCTCTGGACTTCACATTTTTGTCTTTGCTTCCCGTTCACTTCCATTCAAGTCTACATTGTATTAAAATTTCTAATTAACTTTTTCATTTCTCTTTAGCAGATTTTTAATTATCCAAAGCCACACTGAGAAGAGCCAGTTCAGCGGCTCCTAGAAGCTTTGGTCATATCTGCAGATCAGATAGGTATAATCTCTATGGCAATTAACCTGTATTGGATTGGAGCAAATAAACTCAGAACCAAAAGTTAATTGCTGTTTTATTTCTGTTATTTTCCCTCTTGTAATTCCATCATTGTGGAATTAGAATCAAATAATCAGCAGATTGAACTTCTCCTCCATGACTTTGGGGGTTCAAAGATTACCCTGGCTGCTTGAAAAGGGAAAGCTATAGATGGTTTGCACTGGCTCTGATGGCTCTTTTTCCTACCTCTGGGTGTAGGGGGACTGAGAGCTTTGATGATCCAGCCAAGTGGCTTGGATATTTGCAGCACCAAAAAAATCTCACTTGATTTTGACATGAATGATATTATTGATAGTGCTGACCATATTGGGAATTAACACTGTATCAATTATTCTAAGCATATATATACATGATCCCATGTAGTCTGAAGCAGTGCTACTTTACAGATGAAACAACAGCTTCAGCTATATTAACTCACTTGTCCAAGGTTGCCCACCTAGTAAATTGGACATCTAGCTTTTTTGCTCAATTTATCTGGTTCTAAATCTTTTTAATTATTATCTAGATCCCAAGATACATACCTTGAGGCTCTAAGGTTGTTGGGGAGACTTAGAAGCAAACTGGGCTTTCCTCATTACATAAGTCAAAGTATTCAGGGAATTTGGCTAAATTCATTCTTTTCCCAGTGTTTCTGAAATAGAAATTATAGAATTAAGACATCATGGTATACATGATACCTTAGTCATAGTTTTTTTGTGTTCTTAGTTTTAAGATAATAAATATGAATTCTTTGCCTCTCCTCTTCATGTCCTGTGCTATGCAGTTCATTTCTTGTCTTTATTCAGAGCTTCTTCCCACTTCAAACTCTCCTTCTCTTTTTGCATCTACCATATAATGCTTCTTATCCCTTAAAGTTCAGTTAAAGTCATCCCTCTTTATGAAATGTGCTCCTTTTATTGTGCTCCTTTTTTTATTGCTATTGCTCACATTTTTCTTTTTATCACAAACTCCCATAACCATTTGTTTTTCAAATTTTGCAATAATGGTTGGCAATTTAGACTCCAACTTACATTTATTACATTTGAGTCCTGATTCCACTATTTTTAATATTTTGGTGTTCTGGAGCAATTTGGTTCTGCGTGCTTAGTGTTCTCATCAGTTAATGGGGATCATATTGGAACCTACACTTTAGCAGGTTCTTGTTTCCACCATTAAAATATTTAGGAAGATGCAGGACTCATACCTTCTTGTGTTTGGTCATATTCATTAATTTTTTATTTTGTACCCTTCCCTACACACATCTAACTCAAACAAATTAATAATAAAGAAGAGAATCAGCCACCTTTTGGTTTACGAAGTCTAGTAGTAGACTTAGCGCCAGCGTCATTTGATCCAGAGACTCAATGACATCACCCAGCCTCACGTTTCCTCTGTGTTAGCCTCCTCTAGGGCAGGTGCTCTGCTTGTGATTCTTCTTCCAGCATTAGGTTTTTATCCTCCCACTTAGTGCCTCCAAAAGTTAGAGAGCATCACTTTCCTGTAGTTTCAGCAAACATTCCAGCTCTGGTTTTAATTGATCCAACTCAGGTCACTGGTGAAGTGGTTACAGTGAGGGGGATTCTGTAGCCTCATTGGCCAGGCCCTGGAAAGAGAGGATAGAGTTATGCTAATTGAAAACACATTGGCTTGGAGTTCTCCAAAGAGGAACCAGGGCATATGTCTATCTCAGTGCCTGCTAGCCCATTTTATAGTAAGATTTTATTGGAAAGATGATGATGAACTCCACGTGTAACAGTGGGTAAAAGCTTAAAAAAGACTTCCTGGTTGATACATTTTCATGTGGCATAGGCATTCAAGACTAGCTTTTAGCTTTTGGCATGTGGAAAGCCAGTTTTTCCAGCACCGTTTGTTAAAGGGGCTATCTTTCTTCCAGTGAATATGTTTGGCACTTTTGTCAAAGACAAGGTGGCTGAGTGTGTTTGTAGTTGTGTCTGCATTTCCTAATCGGTTCCCTTGATCCTCAGGTCTGGTTTTTGCTAGTACTATGCTGATTTTCTCACAGTATCATTTGTAATATAATTTCAAGTCAGGGATTGTGATGTCTCCTGCCTTCTCTTGTTGCCCAGGGTTGCCTTTGCTGTTCTAGGTCTCTCTACTGGCTTCACATGAACTTTAGGAATGTTTTGTGTAGATATGTGAGGCATGCTAATGATGTTTCGATTAGGATTGTGTTAAATCTGTGTAACAGTTTTGGGAGTATGGTCATTTTCACAATGCTCGTTCTTCCTATCTATGAGCAAAGGATCTCTGCACTTCTGATATCTTCTTTGATCTCTTTTTTCAACGTACTGTAATTTCCAATGTATAGATCTTTTACTTCGTTTATTAGATTGATTCCTAAGCATTTCATTTTTTTTGGATGCTATTGTGAAGGGTGTGGTTTTTAAGACTAGGAAATGAGCTGCCTGAAACATACAGCCTGGAAACCTAGACCAATTCCAATTGCTCCAGAAAGTTGGTACTTGGAGAGGGAGAAAAATGTGATGGATTGTGATCGAAGATGTCTTCACCTGCTTATGTAAAGTTGTGTTTCTTAATGAACAAATATGACAGAAATACAGAAAAATATTAAGTCTAGAAGATGGGAACTTGAGAGTCAAAATTTAGGATAGCCACAACGAGCACGGTAATAAGACAGCCCATATTGAGCACTCTTTCTGCAGCAAGCACTTGATAGACAGTATTTAATTTAATTCTTCCATAAAGTCCTCCGATGGATTGTGCTTTTGTTTCTGAAGTATAGATGAAGAATCGGAGATTAAGACTGGTGGAGTCATTCATGCAAGGTCACACAACTCTAATTTATGTAAAATGATCTTTAACCAGGTCTGTCTGATCTCAAGGCCATTCTTACCTACACCCAGATTCATCCCCTCTATCAGTCTAGGAGTATGACCAAGAAGATTTGACCACTAAGTAGTTTCCTTCCCAAGGAGTATCACTAAGGACAGGAGACTTTTTTTTAGCTTCTACTGATAAGAGAGAACATGTGGTATTTAAGTGTCCAGTTGGTTTCACTTAATGTCCTTTAGTTCCATCCATTTTTCTGCAAATGATAGCATGTCATTTTTATGAGTGATAAATATTACATCTATCTCTGTCTGTCTGTCTATCTATCTATCTATCTATCTATCTATCTATCTATCTATCTACCTACCTATCTACCTATCTCATCTATCATCTAACTCACATTTTCTTTATTCATTTGTCCATTGATTGTCATTTTTTTTCAGTTTTTGTGAGCAGTGCCCTAGTCTGCATCTTCTAATCTGTTCCCCTTTTTCTAATAGGCTCTATTTTTTAGTTATTGTGAGTAGTGCCCTAGTAAATATAGGTGTGCAAGTATCACTTTGAGTTGCTGATTTCATTTCCTTTGGTAATATACCCACAAGTGGGATATCTAAATCTATTTTTAGTTTTTTAGTATCTTTGTACTACTCTCCATGTGGTTATACTTTCTCACCAACAGTGTATGAGACTTTAGTCTTCTTCACATCATCGCCAACACTTGTTATCTTTAGTCTTTTTGTGAGTAGCCATTTTTACTGGGGTGAGAAGATGTCTCTCCATGGCTTTTATTTGCCGTTCCCTCATGATTAGTGATGTTGAATATATTTTCATATTTAATGACCATTTAAATTTTGTTTGAGAATGGTCCATCCAGATGAAAGATGCTCACTTTTAAATTGGATGATTTGTGCTTTCTCTTTGCTGAGTTTTTTGAGTTACTTATATATTCAGGATATTAATCTTTTGTCAGATGAATAGTTTGTAATATTTTGTCATCATCCTGTAGGTTGTTTCCTCACTCTGTTGATAGTTTCCTTTGCTGTGCAAATGCTTCTAAAAGTTGATCTGAATATAAAATAAGGATTATTTAAGGCTGGGAAGAATGGTGTACCAGGGGATAGAAGGCAATTAGATAACAAGTATCAAAACAAAGTTAGATAAAAGAAATAAGTAGGAGTACTCCACAGCATAGTGGGGGGTGGCTGTATTTCACAATATTTATGAATGACCAGACTTCAAACATAATAATGAGATGGCAAAATTATTCATCCTGATTTGATCAGTACATATTATATACATGTATGGAAATATATGTTTTACTTTCAAAATATGTAGAATTATTATAGGCTAGCTAAAACATTTAAAAAGGTATTTAAGAGGCAGAACTGCTACCTACCCCAATTTGATAATTGTATATTGTATAGAATTGAATTACATTGTATTCCACAGATCTGTACAGTTTTAAATAGAAGAGCATAGGGGTTCTAAACTCTCAATGCCTGGCTAGTCTGTGTTACTGGATATGTGACCTTGGGAAATACAGAGGGCTCAATAAATGTTAACATTTTTGTCCCCTGACATTTGTGCCAACATAGGTGAACCCAGAGGACGTCATGCTAAATAAGTAAACCAGATACGGAAGACAAATACAGTGGCAGACAAATACTGGTCCTGTAAAAGGCAGTTTAGATAGGAATAAGCAGCTAACTAGATAAAGGGCCCAAGATAGAGTCCCGTGGTCAGCCACCACAAGAATTAAAATAAGAATAAGCAGTGAAATTATGACTTTAGCCCAGAAAGGTATTCCTCAGGCAAAATGGAGTGAAACACCTTTCTACATTCAAAGATGAGTTGCAGTTCCTTCCTACACTCAGGCCTGAGTTTTCTGGAATTTAGAAATGGGAGAACAGCTGGTTTCCATTAAACTCTCCACACTAACTGGTTTGGAAAGCCTGAGTTTCAATTCATCATTTTAAACTCATGCAGCAACCTAAGTTAGGTGGCCACTGGACAACTCAGTAAATTCATTACTCTGCCTCACCGTAAAATGTTCTGGACCTAGCAGGAACCATATGGAGACCGTCTCGGGACTCCTCCCCACTGGGAGTTACTTTTCTTCTTCTTCCTTCCTATAAGCATGCTCCCAGCTTCCTCCCTTTTGTGCGCAAATTCATTCCTCAACTTGTGAGGCAATGGCTTGACTTAACATGGCTTATGGTGTTAGCTGTTTCTATACGAAGAATCTAAATAGAATCGAAGAACAAAGTGGTGGTTTCTAGGGCTGGAAGAAGGAAAAACAAGGCTATTTGAGTCCAGGAAGAAAGTTCTCAGCTATTTGAGATGAGTAATCCTAGTGATCTACAGTACAGCATAGAGCCCATCATAAACAGCACAATTTTTTTTATGGACAAGTTTTGCAAAGAAGGTAGATCTTATACGTTCTTTTTCACAAATAATAACAATAATAATAGTAACAAAAATAAAAATAAGGCAAGATGAAACTTTTGGAAATGCTGAGCGTATTTGTGGTTTAAATGGTGGTGATGGTTTCACAGTTCTATAATCATGTTTTATACGTGAACTGTGTGCAGCTTTGCATGTCAATTATACCTCCATAAAGTAGTTAAAAAGGTAAAGCCTTGCATTTGGTTACTTTTGTCACTGTAACTTCTCTTAGCACTTTAAAAAATTAGTTTTAATCACAAGATTCAATGCATTTTCATGATTTTACAGGCTACTGTACCACTGACATCTTATTTGTAAGAGTCCAAGCATTTTGGCTCCATTATGTAATTGTTCCCTAGGACCTGACCTGTTTTTTTTTTTTTTTTTTTGGTCTTTTTGTGACATAGTGTTTCTATGCAGTTCAGGCTGGTCTTTAGCTTACTTTGTAGCCCAGACTGGTCTTGAACTTCCAACTATCCTCCTGCCTCAGCCTCCCAAGTGCTGGGATTATAGGCATGCTCCGCCATGCCTGACTCCTGATCTATTTTTTAAAAATCATATATAATATATATTATATATAATATATATAATATGTATATTATATATAAAATATATATATTATATATATAGCAGAGAGAGACAGAGACAGAAAGACAGAGAAAGAAAGACACAGAGAGAGACAGAGATAGAGACTGAGAGACACACAGAGAGATAATTGTAGATTCCTGTGCAACTGTGAAAAATAATAGACAGATTCTGTGTCCTGTTCTGTTTCACTCAATAGTAAAATCTACAGCGTAAAATCACTATCAGTATACTTGTATGATACAGTCAATATATAAAATTCTATGACCATAGGTTCCCTTATGTTGCCCTTTTTTCTCCAGTTGCTCTCCGGTACCCACTATTAAATTTTCCATTCTATAATTTCAAGTAGCTTTTATACTTGGCATCATGCGGTAACTTTTTGAGATTGACTTTTTCTTTGTCAAAAAGCTTAATTCTCTGGAGATCAACATGACATACTTTGTTGTGTGTGTCATAATTCCTTCTTTTACCCTCAGCTTTACTGATGTAAAATTGACAGATAACAATTGGCTACAATCAAGGTACAGAGCGTGATGTTTTGTCACGTTGCATAATGATCACCGCAGTCAGGTTGATGCGCATACCCAGTGCCTGCCTTAGCATACCTGTTACCGTAGTTCTGTCCTTTTCATTGCTGAGTACTACATCATGGCGTGGACATACCATCCACTCTCAGCACTTCTATCATTAATTCTCAGTTTATTTACATGGGGCCCTCCATTTATTTTTTTTACTTTATTTTATTAGTAGTGCATATTTGGAATACATAATGATTACATTTATCTTGAGGAGTTCGTACATGTACAAACATATCTTAATTCTTATTTTTTTGGTCCCTTTTCCCTTCCATCTCTCCCTGTTCCCTCCAATTCTTCTTCCTCTTCCCATTTGCAAAAGCTCTGTTTTTGTGTTTTCCTCCAACTTTTTGTTTAAAAAAATCCATTTTCCTTTTTCTTCTTTCTCCCTTCATCTCTTGTTTCCTTTCTTATTTGAAAATGATCTTCCTACTGCATATTATCTATCTTTTATTTTGCTCTTATATTTTTATTTTTAAAACCAGTGCCACTTTTCTTTATTGTCTGTGCTTTCTGTCAATGTTTAGTAATTCTCCTCAATGATGCCCCCTAGCTGTCTTCCATATTTGTCTTTTGATTTTTATTTCTTTATTTGTCACTTTTTGTAGCAGTTCAAACTACTATCCAAGAAAATGATGAAGAAAATATACAAGTTTCTCCTTCTACATAATCTCCCTCTGATAGTGTTTTTATATTATGAGCCACAGATGTCTTTTTGGAAGTTTTCATGGGGGCATTCGAAGCAATCATAGGTGACTCAGTTTAGTGACAAGTGAAGTTGTGGTGGGGCTGCAGTTCTGACCTAGTGGTGAAAAGCTGTCTTGGGGTGAGTGGAGCCATGTTCTCATCCTGCTTGGAGAACCCTTCAGCTTTTTTCTTAAGGATGGCATTTGTTAGTGACATCAGGAAGTAACTTTCCTGCAGAATTGCTCCTTGCATTCAGTTTCAGTAGCAAGACAGTCAATAAATTGTGTGTGTACATGTCTGTGTGTGTGTGTGTGTTTAGAGTGTAAATAAGGAAGGATGTGGATTTCTCCACAAAGATTTTAAAAATTAATTTGTTTTCTTTTATATTTGGATTCTTATTGTCTATTTATTTGAAACTGCTATTTGATTACCTCCACACATAGCTGTTCTCAAGACCAATGGCTACAGCAAGAATTGATATAAATGGAGCTTCCAGTCCTAGTCTACTGAGAATTCTCCATACTGATTTTCATAGTGGTTACACCAGTCTACACTCCCACCCAGCAGTGGAGGAGTGTTCCTTTTTTCCCCGCAGCCTCGCCAACATTTGTTATCAGTTGATTTCTTGATGGCAGCTATTCTTTCAGGAGTGAGATGAAATCTCAATGTTGTTTTAATTTGCATTTCTCGAATGACCAGTGATGGTGAACATTTCTTCATGTATTTATTTGTCATTTGTATATCTTTATCTGAGAACTGAGTGTTCATCTCAGATGCCCATTTTTGGAGAGGGTCTTTGAATTTGGGGGGGTTGATGTTTTTCAACTCTTTATATGTTCTTGGTATAAGTCCTTTGTCTGAGGGGTTGCTGGTTAAAATTCTTTCCCATTATGTGTGTTTTCTTTTCACTCTCCTGGTGATTTATTTTGAAGTGCAGAAACTTTTCAATAATATGAGATCTAAGTTGTTGATTCTCTGAAGCATTTCCTGGGCAGTTGGCGTTTTGTTCATGAATTCTCTGCCTACCCCTAGAACTAGAAGCTCCATTCAACCCAGCTATTCCCCTCCTGGGTATTTTCCCAGAAAAACTGAAAAGGTCATATCACAGCAATATATGTGCACACATGTTCATAGCAGCACAATTTGTAATAGCTAAATCTTGGAAACAACCAAGATGCCCATCAACCGCAGAGTGTATGAAAAAGATGTATTATTATACAATGGAGTATTACTCAGCTATGAAGAAGGATGGTCTTGAGGCCTTCATAGGTAAATGGACACAACTTGAAAATATCCTCATTAGTGAAATAAATAAGAATCATATTTATAAATATCGCATTGTGTCTCTAGTGTAAAAAGTAGTAAGAACTGTAGGAGTAATAAACCCAAAATGTGTAATTGCTACTGTAAAAAAGAGAGGAAAAGAGGGTGCTCTAAAGGATATAACTGTATGTATGTTTAAGTGTGTAAGATGAATGACCATATTACTGTTTTTGTTAGATCGTGGAGCAGAACTGTTAACAGTCTCATTGCTTGAATGTGTACTTTGTAAGTTTTATCTTTGTAACTTGAACAACTATTTCCAGGATGACGGTATGTAAGTTATCAAGTAATGATTTCTTAGTATTTTTTGTTCTTTTCTTTTTTTTCCTTAGAATTTTGTATTGTTGCTACCCTTTTTTAAAGATTTTGTTTGTTTTGTTTTGTTTTCTTTTGAAATAAAATTAAAAAAATAAAAAAAGAATTGATATAAAGCCTTCTGCTTCTTTTTTAAGATTTAAAATACTTTAAGTAAAAAAAAATTTACTCATTTCCATTTTTAATTATCACCACCAGAGTGTCTTTCACATAATAGGAGATCAATCAGTTATTTTTGTTTGAGGTATTGGTAATTCATGAAGGTATTAATTTGAATGGCTCTACTTTTTGAGTTTGATGGTTTTCAGGCCTGTGAATAGGACCTTTTTTCATATTTTTCCTTCTGTGTTTCTCTTTCTATTTTGTTTGTATGTTTCTGAGTTTCTGTGAAGGGTTTGTTGTGCCTCATTCTCTTTATTGTTATGGAAGAGTGGGCTAGGAATCATAAAGCTTACTTTGAGCCTTGATCTGTTATTCACTAATTACAATATCATAAGCAAGCTAATTATTGCCTGTAAAGTAGGGCTGGTAATGAGTTCTCAGGCTTTTAAAGCAACCCAGACATCAGTTTACCTAGAATTTCTCAGATATAAACTAACATATTTCCATGTCTCATCATAATATGCATGGGGTAAGACATGAGGAGTTTGGGGATAAGGGGGGGAGAGAGAGGGAAAGAGAGAGAGGGAGGGAGGGAGAGGGGGAGAGAGAGAGCGAAAGAGAGGGAGAGAGTGCTCTTTCTACATGTATATGTGTACAGGAAGAATATTCCAAAAAGCAGACTTGGAAATTATTCTTCAATACATGTAATTTTAAGGCTGTTATTAAGAGGTCTTTGATGTCTTTCATTTTAATTATCTCAAAAAGTCTTGCCATGTATTTCCTTTCATAAGTTAGAATCTATTAATGTAATTTATTGCAATTAAAAATTCTTTTGACTTTTCCTGCAGAGCTCTGGGGGTAACGTTTTTTCTTGGAGAGCTCAGTAGAGTGAATCAATCTACATTCAAGCAAAATTAGAGATTCAATTACATGGTAACCTTTAAAAGGATAATTATGTCCTTAATGTCTTTGTGGTTGGAGTTGATTTCCAAACACTCCCGTCCAGTGTGGCCTCTAAGTGTGTGCCTGAGGTTGGTGATGACTCCTCCTTATGATAGGAAGTTTTTATGCTCTGTAATGCACAATGACTCTCCACTGGGAGACACTGGGGCTCCAAGATGCCTTGCAAGCTCAAATTTGTGAGTCTGATTTCCAGTTTTTTAAAAAAGAAAGATACTTTAGACGATTTTTTTTTTGTACTGGGGATCGAACTCACGACCACATCTTGCAAGGCAGGTGCTTCTGCTGTTGAGCTAAATCCCCAGCCCGACGGTGTGTTAAGAAGGGTTATAAAGAATGGTGACTACAAGGACAATTATCGCTGAAATCCCAAAACAAGAGGGGGATCCACTTGTTAACTTGTCAACATTGCAAAAACCTGACATATACTACATACTAGAAAAAGTTAAGTGCTGTATAATTTCATTTACTATCTACTGTTAGTATACCTTGTACAATGTTAGACCTGTAAGGGAAATATTTGAACAAAGGTGTGCAACTCTAGGAAATAACTCATGTTATTTTCAGTAGAATCTGCTGCCTTTAGGTAGAGAAAAACAGGTTCACTACGATGTGAGGTTGGAGAAGATGTTGATGCTAGAGGAAGGTTCTGGAAAGATAGCAACATGAATCTAGCTCTCTTTTACATTCAGTCTCAATCAACCCCAATATATTTTCACTTATTTTTGAGACAACTAATTCGGGCTTGCAGGTTTTTGAGTGGAAATGTGGTCAGGGCTGTGTGGGAGTACCGTTAGATACAAATTGCACAGGACTTTCTGAGCTGGGAGTTGGGTGAATGAGTTCTAGTGAGAGATCCATGAGACAGGGATTGTAAAATTGAGATATTGGAAAGACCTTGGCCTGAAGAAATTATGCTCCTTGGGAAGAAATCTGATGTTCTTCTCTATATGTGTGTGGCAGATCTCCATCACTGAGATGTGAAGGAGTAGCAAAAACACAGGTCATGTTTTGAAGAACAAGGATGCTTCCCATAGCAGGTTACTTTGTCCACTTGTGAACTATTACCTGCTGTGATTGGAACAACCACATCACTGAGTTTTGGTAATCCTGCAGTATAACAAGATGTCCAGTCTTGAGATAGTAAGACTTCCAGTAGAGCACAGCTGTGAACAGCCTTGCTGAAGGAGATATATGACAATTGGGACTGAAAATAAGAGACACATTTAAAAAGATTCAGGGGCAACTTGAAGGACTTTCTGGAGCTAAAAATTGTCATGCATGCATAGACAAATGAAAGCAAAGGTGACCACTACTGAGAGAGAATTACTGAAGAGCAAATGGAAGAAATTTCTTGTATAGTGTAAAAAAATGATAAATAATTTAAAAAAACAGGAAAAATAGAAAAACTTTAGAGATCTATGAAACCAAACACAAGAATAACAAGAGCACTGTGTAAGAAAGAATGTGTTGTTTACAAGAAAAAATTATACATTTTATATGAATAAAACCAGAAACTTAAAAACTTAAAGAATGCTAAAGAATGTGTACTTCAGCTGCCATCACCATTGAGGAGGCTTCCTGCCAGTAATCAGCCCAGCTCTGGGAGGCAGTAGCCAGCCCTGTCCCCTTGCACACTCCAGCCACCATCAAGGAGGCCTTCCAAAGTTAACCAGCTCAAGTCCAGGAGACAGTGGCTAGCTCCACCCTGTGCACATAGCAGCCACTATTGAGGATGCTTCCACCTTCAGTGGCCAGTGCAGTCTGGGAAAATGAGCAGCCAGCTCCACACCAGTGCACCCAATAGCCACCATCGGGTACTGGCAGCTGGCACTGGCCAGGAGAACCAAATGATTATGCATCTGAGAAATTGGATCCAATGTGGGAAGTGCCTGGGAACTCATTACCCACTTGCCTGGAAGAACCCAGGAAAATGTCAAGATTAAGACACAAAAGGCAGTCTCTGGCCTCCAACCCAAGCAGAGCAAGTCCAGGAGATATAAACATGGAAGAGATAGGGAGTCACACACCTAAAGTTTCTGATATGACAGCAACTGAAGTAAGGAACAACTTCATGAGGCTATAAAAGAAATTAGAGCAGAAAATCTCAGGTAAAAGAAGAAATAAAAACATAATAAAAGAATTGCTAAGCATATCTAAAGAATACATAAATAAAAAATAGAGAAGCATAGGAAAATGAGGGAAACCTTGAATGAACAATACAAAAAATATTAAGAATACATTAAATAGATTCAAAGAGATATCCAGAAAATCAAAAACTCCATTGAAATCTGGAAAAACCACTTGAAAGACACTAAAGATAGACTTTCAGACCTTGAAGACAGGTTTTCACCTTGTGATTGTGAAAGGAAAGATCTCTTTAAAATAACGAGGAACCAGGAAATAACAATTCAAGGGCTGCAAGATGACACAAAGCAAAATAACTTAAGAATAATAGATGTCAGTGAAAAAGCAGGGGTCAACACAAATGACATAAAAGTCTATTTACAGAAGGAATATCAGAGAACTTGCAAAGCATGGGAAAAGGACATGACATACAGATAAGTGAGGCATTTAGAATTCCAGCTAACCATAACCAAAATAAATCTATACCCAGACATATAATAGTCAGGATCCCAGGAATTCAACACAAGAACAGAATATTAAAATCTGTTAGAGAAAAGAGATGGATTATCTATAAAAGAAAAGCCATCAGAGTCACAACAGACTTCTCAACACAAACCATCAAGTCAAGAAGAGGCTCAAGTGAAGTATTTCAAGTCCTGAAAGAAAGTAACTGCCAACCCAGATTGATGTACCCTGCAAAACTACCTTTAAAAATTAATGGAAAAACAAGATACTTCCTTGACAAACAACAACTGAAGGAATTCATGACCACCAAACCAACCCTACAAAGAATTCTGAAGGACATTCTAAAGAGATAAAAATGACCACAGTTCCAGAAATAATGGCAGAGGGGGATCACTGAGCAGGGCAGACAACTGAATGGAGGGGAAAAGGAGGCAGCCAATGGCAGGAAAACAGCATGCAGAGATGGGCCAGTACATTAACCATTAATGTATATGGCCTCAATTCACCAATAAGAAGAAACAGGCAGAGTGGATGAGGAGACAGGATCTATCAATATGCTGTATACAAGAAACACATTTAATTTGAAAGAGAATTCATAGACTGAAAGTCAAAGCAGAGAACAATGCAGTATGTGACAGGGAACCAGAAAAAAGTAGGGATAGCTTTCCTATCAACTGAAGCATGGATTAAAAAGATATGACATTTTTATACAATGGAAAGCTACTCATCTGTAAAGAAAGATAAACCTGAAGGCTCTTGTAAATAAATGGATACAACTTGAGATCATGCTCATGGGTGTAATGGTTTGGAGTCACGTGGGTGAACATTATGTTGTCTCCCTAGTATAAAAAACTGGAAGAGTCTGTGGAATCTAGATTGCACAGTAGATAGTGGGAAAGTGAAAGGGGAGGAAGTGTCTAGAAAGAGAAGGCAGTGGCTATTGTTAATCTATTGTAGTGTTTTGAAACCCTGTATTATTTTCATTGTTCTGTTTGGTTTTATTCTGTTTTGTTTGATTTTATTATATTTGATGGCATGGACAGCTATTTCAAAGAACAAAATGTATTATGGTAACCATTGTTGGTTTCCTATTATCTTGTTTTGAAGCCCTGTATTGCTTCCATTGTTTTGTTTTGATTTTATTCTATTTTTTTTTGTTTGATTTTGTCATGTCTGATAGTATGGGCAGCTACTTTGAAGGTGGCAGGAAGCACTATGGTGGCCTCTGTTGTTTTCCTATTGTCTTGTTTTTAAGTTTTGTTTTGATTGTTTTTACTCTGTTCTATTTTGTTTTATTTTATTATGCCTGATGGTATAGGCAGTTATTTTGAACATAATAAGAGGCATTATGGTAGATATTATTGATTTCCTTTTATCTTGTTTTGAAGTCCTGTACCATGTTCATTGTTTAGTTTTGATTGACTGTATTCTGTCTTATTTAGTTTGGTTCTATTCCATTCCAAAAAATGCTAAAATTTTCCAGACAAATTTTCTGAGCATGCAAAAATGTTAAAAGATGTCCATATTATTTCTTCAGAATTGTATAAATATGTCAGTTAAAGGTTACTTAAGAACATAATTTATTAAACAAAAAGAAGATAATTTACAAACAAAATCAGTTTAGCCATACACATAATTATGTATTAGTGGTATATTTGCAAAATCAGTAAAACATAAAGGCAAAACTTTTACAAATCTAAAACTGAAAATGTAGTTATAGAGCTTCCACCTCTCAATTAAGGGAGCCAAGAGCCTGCAGGGAAATGGGGATTGCCTGAGGTGAGTCCCAGTGCCCTGGGGAGAGTTGGAGACCTACATTCCTGGTGTTTGAGTTTCTGGGGAGCTACTAGGGATGCTGGACTGGGCCCAGCAGATTCCAGGGCCTCATTCCACCACACCCAGTGGCCTTCTTTCAGTTCAGGAGGTGGGGACCACGCAGGAGGGCTCTACGTTCAATTAGGCTGGCCTGGGGAGAGCTTAAGACCATCACTGCCGGTGGTTTAGTTCATATCCACCCCCCTAGGACAGTGGATTGTTCCTTGGGGGTTCTGCTGGCCCCAGTTCTCCATGCCCAGCTTCTGCCTCTCAATTAAGGAAGCCAAGAGCCTGCAGGGGAGTGGGGATTGCCCAAGGTGAGTCCCGGTGTCCTGGGGAGAGTTGGAGACCTACACACTCCTGGTGTTTGAGTTTCTGGGGAGCTACTGGGGACACTGGACTGGGCCCAGCACGTTCCAGGACCTCAGTCCACCACACCCAGAGGCCTTCTTTCAGTTCAGGAGGTGGAGACTGCTTAGGACTCTACACTCGATTAGGCTGGCCTGGGGAGAACTTAAGACCAGCACCGCCAGAGGTTGAGTTCATATCCACCCTCATAGGAAAGGGGATTGTTCTCCAGGGGTTCTGCTGGCCCCAGTTCTCCATGCCCAGCTTCTGCCTCTCAATTTAGGGAGCCAATTGTCTGCAGGGGAGCTGAGACTGCTCCAGGAGCTGAGGGTGCAGGAGGTGATTTGCCACATACCCAGAAGAAACTTTGGAACACCACTGAAACTAAGGAAATAAAGAAAAATGACAAAAGGAAAGACCAAAAGGAAGGCTCAAATCCCCAGGCCATCCCAAGAAAGCCTAGGAGCCATGTACATAGAAGAAAATAGAAGCCATACACCTGAAACGACTGAAGTGATATCAACTGAAATAAAGAAGCAACTAGGAGAAGCTATGGAGAAATTCAAATCAGAAATAATTGCCCAGGTAAAAGAAGAAATGATAAAAGTAGTGAAAGAAATAGTGAACATGTCTAGTGAAGACACAGCTAAAAAATTAGAGGAACAAAGCAAACAGATAGAATCCCTAAATGAACACTATAAGAAACAGAATACATAAAGCAGATTCAAAGAGATATTCAGGAAATCAAAAATTCTATTGAAAGCTGTCAAAACCACCTCAATGAGAGTGAAGATAGAATTTCAGAACTCAAAGATAAAATCACAGACAGTGAACAGGAAAAGATCTTTTAAAAATAACAAAGAATCAGGAAATAACAATTCAACAGCTGCAAGATGATGCAAAGAAAAATAACATAAGATTAATAGGGATAAATGAAAAGGGGACAGTCCAAATGATATCAAGAGGATATTTACAGACGTAATAGCTGAAAACTTCCCAAACATGAGACTGGAAACTGACATTTGGATTAGTGAAGCATATAGAACTCCAAATAGCCATAACCAAAATAACTGTACCCAGACACATAATAATCACCATCCCAGAAATCCACCATAAGAACAGAATACTAAAAGCTGTTAGAGAGAAAGACAGATCACCTATAAAGGAAAACCTATTAGAATCACAGCGGACTTCTCAACACAAACAATGAAGTCAAGAAGAGCATGGAGTGAAGTATTTCAGATCCTAAAGTAAAACCACTTCCAACCCAGACTGATGTACCCTGAAAAACTGTCCTTCAAACTGGATGGAGAAATAAGATACTTCCATGACAAAGAACAGCTGAAAAACTTCATGAACACCAAACCAACCCTACAACGAACACTGAAAGACATTCTAGATACACATAGGATAAAACCACCAAGCAAGGCAGACAATTAAACAGAATGGAAAGCTAAAGACACAACAGCAGAAAGATAACATGTCAACAATAAACCAATATATAACAGTTATAACCATTAAAGTAAATGGCCTCAACTCACCAATCAAAAGAAACAGAATGCATCAAGAAACAACATCCAACTATATGCTGTCTACAAGAAACCCATCTAACCCAAAAGGAAATCCATAGTCTGAAAGTCAAAGGATGTAAAACAATAACTTCATGCAACAGGAAATGAACAAACAAAAAAAAGTGGGAGTAGCTATCTTGTTTGTAGACAATGTGAACTTGAAACCAAGAATGATCCAAAGAGATAAAGAAGGTCACTACATACTAGTTAGGGGAAAACTTCAAGAGGAAGAGATAACGATCTTAAATATATATGCACCAAATTCCAGAGCACCCAGCTATACAAAGAATTATTAACAGAAATGAAAAATCAAATAAGCAATAACAAAATTATAACAGGAGATTTTAACACACCATTGACACAAAGGGACAGATCAACTAGACAGAAAATCAGCAAAGAAATAACAGAACTGAATCACACCTGTGAACAAATGGACTTGATAGACATATATAGAATTTTCCATCCAACAACATCAGAATATACATTCTTCTCAGCAGTGAATGGGACATTCTCTAAAACAGACCATATACTAGCCCACAGAACATATTTAAGTAAATGCAAAAGAATTGAAATTATCCCATGCATGTTATCCTATCATAATACCATGAAACTAGAAAGTAACGATAAAAGCAACTGCAAAAACCCCACAAACACATGGAAACTAAGTAATACACTCTTGAGCAATCAGTGGGTCATGAAGTAAATTAAAGAAGAAATTAAACAATATCTACAAGCAAATGAAAATACAAACACAACTTACCGGAGTTTGTGGGATGCAATGAAAGCAGTCCTCAGAGGAAAATTTATTGCATTGAGTTCCCACATCAGGAAGACAGAGTGAACACAAATAAACAACCTGATGCTACAACTCAAACATCTAGAAAAAGAAGAGCAAGCCATGCCCAAAGGCAAAAGAAGGGAAGAAATTGTAAAGATCAGAGCACAAATTAATGCAATAGAGTCTAAGAAAAAATTCAAAGAATCAATGAATCAAAGAGTTGGTTCTTTGAAAGAATAAATAAAATTGATAAGCCCCTGGCCAACCTTATTAAAAAAAGGAAAGAAAAAACTCAAATTCATGCAATAAGAAATGAAAAAGGTGAAATTACTACAGACTTGGTGGAAATACAGATCATCAACACCTATTTTGAAAACCTCTACTCTCATAGGTTTGATAACACAGAATAAAGAAACAGATTCCTAGATACATATGAACTACCAAATCTGGATAGGAAGATGTAAAACTGCTGAATAACCCAATTTCTATTACTGAAATTGAAAATGTAATTAAGTCCTTGCCAACAAAGAAGAGCCCAGGCCCAGATGGATTCACTGCAGAGTACTATAAGAAATACAAAGAAGACTTAATTCTGACACTCCTCAAACTATTCAATGAAATTGAAGGGGAAGCAATTCTTCCTAAGTCATTCCTGGAAGCAAACCTTACTTTAGTACCAAAACCTGAGAAAGACCCAACTAAAAAAGAGAACTATACACCAATCTCCCTAATGAACATAGATGCAAAAATTCTCAATAAAATATTAGCAAACAGGATGCAGCAAATCATCAAGAAGATTATTCACCCTGACCAAGTGGGATCCATCCCAGGAATGCAAGGATGGTTCAACATATGTAAATCAATAAATGTAATCCACCATATCAATAGAGCCCAAAGTAAGAACCACATGATCATCTCTATAGATGCAGAAAAAGCTTTTGATAAAGTCCAACACTCATTCATGATAAGAACCTTACAGAGAATCAGAATAGATGGTCTTTATCTCAATATGATAAAGGCCATCTATGACAAACCAACAGCCAGCATCATATTGAATGGTCAAAAACTGAAAGCCTTTACCTTAAAATCAGGCACAAGACAGTTCCCTATCACCGCTCCTATTCAACATAGTACTGGAAATACTAGCCAGAGCAATTAGACAAGAGAGAGAAATAAAAAGAGTAAAGATAGGAAAAGAGGAAGTTAAATTATCATTATTTGCAGATGACATGATACTTTACATAGAAGACCTCCAAAACTCCATTGAAAAACTCCTAGATATAATAAATAAATTAAGCAATGTAGCTGGATACAAAGTCAATACTCAAAAATCAATAACATTCCTATACACTAACAACAAAAATACTGAGAGAGAAATAAGAGAAGCCACACCCTTCAAACTAACATCCAAAAAAAAAATATGAAATACTTAGGAATTAATCTCACGAAAGAAGTAAAAGAGCTATATAAGGAAAATTATAATACCCTGAAAAAGGAAATTGAAAGACCTCAGGTAATGGAAAGACACCTCTTGTTCATGGATAGCAAGAACAAACATAGTGAAAATGAATATTCTCCCAAAATTACTATACAGATTCAGTGCAGTCCCAATCAAAATACCATTAACATACCTCATAGATCTAGAGAAATCACTCCTAAAATTCTTCTGAAACCAGAAGAGACCTAGAATAGCAAAGACAATTCTAAGCAGAAAAGGCAAGGCAGGAGGCATCACAATCCCTGATTTGAAATTATACTACAAAGCTACAGTAATAAAATCAACATGGTAGTGGAATAAATACAGACCTGAAGATCAATGGAATAGATTGGAAGATACAACCACAACTGCAAACTCACTGAACCACCTCATCTTTGATAAAGGTGCCAAACATGCTCGCTGGAAGAATGACAGTCTCTTTAACAAATGGTGCTGGAAAAATTGGCTGTCCATATGCAGAAAACTAAAACTAGACCCATGCCTATCACCATGTACTCAACTAAAATCTAAATGAATCAAAGATCTAAATATTAAAACAGAAACACTAAATCTGTTGGAAGACAAAGTAGGTAAAAATCTCGAAGATATAAGGGTAGGTAGAGATTCATGAACAAGAATCAAACTGCACGGGAATTACTTCCTAGAATCAATAACTGGGACCATATCTTATTAAAGAATTTCTGCATGTTGAAAGACATTTCCAGAAGAGTGAAAAGAAAACCCACAAATTGGGAAAAAATCTTAATGGATTGTCCCTCAGACAAAGGACTTCTGTCTAGAATTTATAAAGAATTTTAAAAAATCAGGCCCTCGAAATTCAAAGACCCAATCCAAAAATCCTGAAATGAATACACTGTTCTCAGATGAAGAAATATGAATGGCAAATAAGTACATGAAAAAATGTCCATTATCATTAGTCATGAGAGAATTGCAAATTAAAACCACACTGAGATTCCATCTCACCCCAGAAAGAATGGCCAGGATAAAAAAACTCCCAACAACAAATGTTGGAGAGGCTGTGGGGGAAAAAGGAACTCTTCTGCACTGTTGGTGGGAGTGTAGACTGGTGCAACCACTTTGGAGGTCAGTCTGGAGATTCCTCAAAAAGCTGGGTTTGGAAGACCCAGATATTCCACTTCTAGGCATATTTCCAGAAGAACTGAAAACATCATACCACAGTGATATATGTGTACCCATGTTTATAGCAGCACAATTTGTAATAGCCAGATATTGGAAACAACCTAAGTGCCCATCAAGTGAGGAATGGATAAAAAAGTTGTGGCATTTTTATACAATGGAGTACTACTCACCTATAAAGACTGATCACATTGAGCTATTTATAAATAAATGGACACAACTTGAGACCATATTCATAAGTGAAATAAACCAATCTCACATGTGTAAATACCATATAGTCTCCCTAGTATGAGAGTTGATACAGGTATATAGGATTTTTTGGTAATCATGTTTTCCCATTTCATTGCTTTGAAGCCTTTCAATGTTTTCATTTATCGGTTGGAATGATTTTATCCTGTTTTGTTTGACTTTATTATGCGTGATGGTATGAAAAGCTGTTTTGAAGAAAACAAAACATTATGGAAGCCATTGCTAATTTAATATCATCTTGCTTAGAAGTCCTACTATGCTTCTACTCTGCTATTACCATCGGTTCTATCATGTTGTGTCTTATTGGGATTTTAATATATGTGATAGTATAAACAAATCTTTTTATTCAAAATGAGATATTATAGTAGCCATTGACCATTCTCTGTTATTTGGTTCAGAATGTCCTGTAATTCTTTCATTCTTTTGAATGGTTTTATACTATTTTGGTATGTTTGATATTATTGTATTTGAAACTATGCTCAACTATAGCAGAGAAAGATATATTTTGATAGCTACTGTTAATGTCCAGTTGTCTCATTGTAAAGTGCTGTGTCTTATGTTGTTCTGTTCTGATCTGCTTTGTTCTGCCCTCTTTTGTTTTATTCTCTTTTAAAAAAAGTATAGTTATAGTCTATCTTCTTGAATCATGATTTAATTCATTGAAAAAAGAATAAAAAGATGATGAACAACTTAATTACTTCAAATATTAAGAAGCATAGTTTCTGGTAATGATAAAATTAAAAACAAGGAATAACTGCAGCCCAATTAGAAGGCAATATGTAAGAGATTGATCACTTAATAGCTGATCTTCAGAGAATAGTGCATCAATTTCTTGGTACTATTCTGACAAATTATCTCAAACAGAATGGCTTAAAAGAACAGAGTCCTTCTCTCATGCATTTATAGATTAGAAGTCCAATAGCAAGATGGCTGCAAGGCCCTGAGTTTGATTTCTGGTACCAAATTTAAAAAAAAAAGAAAAAGATAGTGGCAGGGCCATCCATTTTAACCTCTAGGAGACATCATTCTTTCCATTTGTAGCTTTTGGCAACCCCAGAACCATTGGATTGTGACTGCATTACTCTAGTTTCTGCCTTTTAATGCACGTGATCATTATTCTCCTACTTCTGTATGTGACTCTTCTAAACGTAACTCTGTATGACCTCACCTTCCCTTGATTGTATCAGAAAAGGCATTATTTTTAAATAAGGCTGTATTTGCCGATACCAGAGTTTAGGGCTTAAACATATTATTGGGGGATATAATTCAACTCATTCAGAGTACAAATTTCAGCCATAACTATTTTTATTAATAAAGAAAAAGATACGATGTTCACCTTTACATTGATAAAAAGGGAAATGAACTGAACTAAAGGACTTGGCAAAAGGGGATGATTAAAGGTAAAAGTTGAGAACAATTAAATATGAAATAAAAAAGATAAAGAGTACATTTAAAATCTGGTTACTTAAAAAGTATCAGTTAAAAGAATCAAGTAAATTCTCAGTGTAGGAGATACAGAACAAGAAAAAGGGAATTTGAATAATAGCCACAGATACCGATATTGAGGAGATTAACACGTAATGTTACAATTTGAATTATGAGATTAAGGACTGTGGAAACATCTTGAAAATCTAGAGTGAGAGTTGCAACCTAAAATCCATAGGAAAATCTGGTTTACTCCTTGCTTTTGTGTGACTCACATGTGAAGAATGTTATTTACATTTGCGACACATTAAAAGATAATTTAAAAAGTAGCATTTTGAGGGAATAAAGCTCAATGTAAAGTACTTGCCTAGCATAAACAAGCTTTGGATTTAATCTTCAGTACCACTTTCCCAAACACTCACATGCAATTTGTGATAAGTAAAAAGTATTTAATATTTAAAACTACGTATCCATAAATAAATACAGCTGTATTTCAATACAACAATGCCCATTCATTTATGCACCATCTATTTCTGTTTCTGCAATAGGATGGTAAAATTAAGCAATTGTAATGGTGTCTGACCAATAAAACCTAAATTATCTGCCCTATTATATAAAAATTTACTGGCCTCAATCAACAGGAAGCAGAAAGTTTTCTAGCAAAATATAACTGAGTTTTAGAAAACTAGAAAACTTGAAAAGATCAATTGCAATGGAAAGATGATTAAAAATCTACTTTTGAAAAACCCACAGAATAGTAGACTTTATGAATGAGTTTTATTTAAAATACTGTGGTACAGGTATTTAGAAAATTTTGTTGAAGCAATTCTGGACCATTGAGAAAAGCTAATGACAAAAAAAAAGCTTTGATCCATTTTATGACTACAACAGAGTTTTGATAGCAAATTCTGGTAAAATAGTAAAAAAGAAAATTATGCTACTCTTACTTAAAGATAAATGCAAAATTTTAAATAAAATATTAGCAAATAGATTAGTGATACATCTCTAAAATATATCCAGTTAACAAGGATGATTTATTTCTAAGAATATAAAGATTATTAAATAGAAAATCTACTAAAACATTATAGGAGGAAATGTATAATGTTTTTATTACATTTAAACAGAATTTGATAAAAGCCATTAAAATTTCTATTAAAAGCAGGAATGGATAATATAGTCCATTATTATTATTTTTCAATATTGTCTAGGAATATTGAATTATTTCAGTGCAATTAGTGAATACAGTGAGAATAGAATATCAAATACCTTTTTAAAATATTAGAAAATTGGCCCTGAAGCAAGGCCAGCAGATCGCTGTAGCTGCTGGTTTCAAACAGGAGCCTAAAGAGAATTCTTTCTGTGGTCTGTTGGCCATTTCAGAACTTTGGAAATGGAATGGTCAATTCATCAGAAAGAATAGCAAGTGAGTATGGCGGACTTTAGGGGGCCTGCGGTGGGAGAGACCCTGGTGCCTCGGGACCTGCACCATGTGGTTGACTCGGGGTGCCGGAGAACAAGGAACTCTTCCCGTCTCTGGGGGGCAACTGTGATCTTGCCTGCATGTGGGCTGAGCATCAGACATTTCATGTCATCCGGTCCCCCATCCCGTGTCCCTCCTTCCCCGCTCCCCTGCCTAGCAAGTGGGAGCCAGTGAACTACACATCTTGTGAAAAGATTGGCTATGTTATTTAGTATGAGCTCTCCATATGCAAAGATAAGGACAACCATTTGGAAGAAAACAAGAGACAATATGACAGATAGTGAAGATCTCTGGTTGCCTAGCTTCGAAATTTATGCTTTCTTATGTCCCATTCTGTTCTGTTTTGTTGTGTTTAATTTTACTCCCTTTTAAATAAAATTAAAAAATAAAATGTTAGAAAAGAACATGGATAATACCTCATACTCTCACTATATAGTGTGCTCCTTGATAACCAGAGATATCATAAAACTGTTAAAATTGCTAAAAAAATGTGATCAGTAGTTGGATGAACACACAAATATAAGTAAGTGCACTCTATTTTATCAATAACCATCTCAAAGAGGAAAAGCAAGATCTATTCACAAAAGTACAAAAACTATGAAATGTTTATAAACATAAAGTTAAAAATTCCACAAGAAATTTAGGTAGTTACATGTGTAACTTAGAGTCAGTGCAATGTTTAGCTTTTGACCTCATATAATAGCTATAGTAAGTACTATAAACAAACTAATAGATGAAATATTTTAAAAATAATTTTAACACTGATAAAATGCAAAAACTCAATATTCTAATATACTTGGAGCTCTTAGAAATAGACAAAAATGTTAGAAAACACTAAAGATAACAAACAAGAAAAGAGTAGGTATGAGGCATGGGCCCAGAATCCAAACCCTGATTTACAGTAAACTCATGAAAGGCCAAATCTAATAGCAGTCAGGAAAATTTAAACTAAAATAATGATCAGATATCACTTCTCAGTGTTCAGACAACTAAAAACTAAAACAACCCTATTTATGGTTGTTTGAGATACAAAAATTGGGTACTCCCACACATTATGCTGGACATGTAAATGCTATGGTTCTCTTAAGGAGCCTTGTAACAACATCTATTATACTAAACATGCACAGAGCCTTTCAGCTCCAAAATCCACAGTAGGAAATCTATACTATCCATTAACACTGCCACCATGCAAGTAAATATGAACAAAATTATGTATCGCCATGCTTTAGATGGCAAAAAATTTGAAAACTGGCCATATATTATAGTAGGGTCCTATAACAGACTTACTAAGCTTTTGCAAAGCATGGATTAAAGCTGTGCTTTCTTTTAATGTGGAAGACTAAGAAGTGGGACATTTGGGGAAGGCTTTTGATCATGGAGCTCCTCTTCTTCAAGGGGATTGTGGAACTACAGTCCCTTCTTGTCTCATTCTATTTCTTGGCTCTTGACATGAGCACTTTGCTCTGCCATCTGCACCCCAACATTTTCATCGTCACCCAATGAACACACCCAGTGTTGGACTGGAACCCCCAGAATGATCACCTAAACAAATCTTTTATTAGTCAGTTATCTCAGGTATTTTGTTATGTACAGCTGACTAGCACAATGACATATTTTTATTGGGGGAGCATTTGAGATAATGCTGATGAAAGGGTGGCCATTAGACCTTTATAAAGACCAAAGATGACTGGAAGGAGGTGAAGCTTTTATCTATGGATTGATTTCTGAATGCTAAACTCAAGAATAGGATAGAAAATAAAGGTTTTTCCTTAATGCTTTTACTATCAGGCATTGTGGTTACATGCTTGACCAAATCTCACCTCATATACAGTTCCATGAAATAGATTATACTATCACCATTTGACAGTTCAGGAAATTGAGCCAGAAAAACCAAATGATACATTTAAGGTGGAGCTTGGACCACAATCCAAAGTGTGTAGTCTTGATAACTGTACTCTTACATTATTCTAGCATTTTCTTCTGTGAGCATTCCTCCTGTGCCATGGCCTCCATGAATTACATGCAATCACAGTTGATTACAGGGATTATGGCGGAGACTGGAAGCAGCCATTGGGAGAATGTTGTCACTGTTGCTGGTGGTGGCCTGAAGTCACTGTAAGGCAATAGGGTACAGAGTTGGAAAGAACTGGCTATGAAGTATGAGAGAAGGAGGATGAACTGGAATGCTGCTTGTCTGACTTCCTACAGAAGGTCACTTCAAACTCTACCACTGGACTTGAAACTCAAGAGACTTTCCAGTTAAAACAGCAGTGTGCTAAAGATCATCAACTACATGGGTGAACTACCTTAATGACTGATGCCCTATAATGACCTCTAGACCCTCCGCAATTGCTGCTGTTCACTTCTGCTTTGCAAACCTCACAAACATTTCTCTGCGAGTCACCCCAACCCAAAATGCCACAGGGCAGGAGATGCTGGAAAATGTGGTTCTGGTTTGGCTAAATTGTACAAAAATACCACGTGGTGGAAATTGTTCTTTTTCAACCCTCTATTTTAGAGGTATAATTTATAAATATAAATTGCATAATGATATATAATATGATGTTTTCATATGTGCATACATTATCAAATAAAATCCTAAGCTAATATGCCTTCAGATAGTTATTTTTATGAGGCTATTTAAGATCTACTTTACTAGAAAATTCCAAGTATGTAATACAATATTATTAACTGTAGTCATTACTTTCTACATTAGAGCTTCTGAACTTACTCATCCTGCATAAACAGAATACATGTCTTCCACTTTGATCAACATTTCCTATTTTCTCTGTCATTCAGCCCCTGGTAATAGCCATTGTGTTCTCTGTGTTTTGGAAATTATTTTACATTTCTCATTGTATTCATCTTCAAAGCAATCTTCTAAGGAAGGAGCTATATTTTACAGAAGAGGAAATCAAGGCTTGTGAGGTTGTATAACTTAGATAAGGTACAAATTTGCCTAAGGTAGAACTCCAGGAAATGGTTTAGAATTTAGATATCTGTTTAGATCTGGGTGTGCTACTGTGAGACCCTGTCATCAGTTTTTATCTGAGTATTTTGCTATGCTATTTTTAAGGACACCAGTATCACTGACATAAAGGTGAGGTCATCACACAAAATTGCTTCAGGGATATCTAGACAGCCCCCAAAGCTTTTCTCAACTTTTTTTCATTCTCTAGACCAGAGCTTCCCATCCAGGGCACTGTGGTTGGATTATAGGCCTGGTGGTCTATGGATCTACTTTTCCCTCTTGTACTCCTTGAGACATCGGGGCTCCTGGGGAATGTCCTCTACCCTTAGCAATCTCATGCATTTCCCTTAGTGTGCCATGACTGAAAGACTAGGAACAATACTGTGGTCTCTGGTACATGACTCGCCTCACAGACACAAACTGTGTTGGCCTCTAGACACAAACCTAAGAGAGGAACTGGATGAACTGATGTGCATCTTGTTAGCATAAGAGGTACTGGCTGAGCCAGTGGAGGGAAAAGTTTTCATTGGCACTGTCAGGCTCCCAAGGGGCAGCCAGGTGTCTTAGCTTTGATTTGTGTTTTATAAACATTTTTCCTGCCTGTCAGTTCTCCAAATGGAACTCAACCCATCTCTGTGGCAGCTGAGGCGTAAGCGCCCCAGTGAATATGTCAGAGTGGAGGTGAAAGCTCTACTCCAATACAGGCATCAAAGGGAGGGGAAAAAAAGGGCTTTGCTCTTATCACAGTGCCTGGACAGTACTGAGAGGGGGAAAAAAATAACACATAAAGGAACATTAAATGAAAAATCTTCCCTTTTTCCTGGAGCTTCACCTGAGCCCTGCAGCTGAGGAGATGGGTTGATAAATGCTCATGTTCTCTAAAATTTTGTCAATCACATCTATGCAAGACTTGCTAAGAGGTTGCCTCCACTGCCCATCCCTCTTGACGTGCGTATTGAAGAATATGACAAAAGAAAACAAAACACTTTCTTAGGTTCTCATAGGTGTCCCAGAAGCAGACCCCCACCTCCAACCATAGCAATTGCAAGTAATTGATTAGGGAAGTGTGCATAGGGGCTACCAACAGGGAAGAGGGAGGCTGGACAGGGAAGAGGAAGACAGAGTGAGGGTACTATTTTGGGTGTAGTCCCTAGGCCTGGCTGGTCCCTGCAGAATTGGGTGTGTGAATGATACCTTAGAATTTGTTCTGCCTCCAGGTAAGGGAGCTGGAATTATGTGCTTACTTCCACATGGGACCTGCTTTTAACTGTTGGTGCACAGTGTGAGACTCTGAGGGTTGCAGGTTTGAGCATTAGCATGAAAGTGTTGCAGAAATGGGGGATGAGCTGATACAAGGAACTCCAAGGGACTTTAGCAAGGCAGTAGTGACAGTACCTTCTACAGAAGAGAATTTGAGCAGTAGAGTAACATGATTTCTCTCCCTTCCTCAGTGCCTAAGCTACTGAAGGCTTTATGAGAATGATTCACAGAGGTGAGGGCTGTCTCCATATACAGAAGCTGACTTCCCTCATGTTGCTCCAGTCTAGTGGGCCACTGGCTGAGCTGAACGAAGTTTTAGGGACACTTGACAAGTGGAGCTTGGTGAGAGTTCGGGGGACACTTGATTTGTGCCTCCTAGACTTTGGTGTACATTTAGGCTGCAGAAGTCATAAACAGCAGATTACGAGAGCATAACAAGGAGCAAGGCCAGACTTGGGAATGTTGAGCAAGCTATAATATATAGTGGTCAAGAATATAGACTGTAGTATGGTTTGCCCAAGTTTAAGTCTTGATCTGTTATTCAGTAGCTGTGTAATCTTAGGCAAGTATCTTACTCTTTCTGTATCACTTCCTTCCTGAGTACAATGGGGATGGTATTATTAGTTCTGTCATAGAGTTGTGAGTAGCAAGCCCAGACATGGCATATGAAAGGCTTAATCTCCCATATATACCATATACAATACTCATACAAATAATATAAATGATATAATCCAGCATCTATCATGTAACAGATATTCCTAAGTGGTTATTTAAAGACACTCTGTAACCAGGCATCTGATTCTAGATCCTTTGATCTCAACCACCGTGCCATACTGGTCTTAAACACATTTTGTTTTATGTTTTAAAGGACACACTAGTGAGCTTGGGAGGGTCATAGATTGGCTTGGCTTTAAATCCCAACTGTGCTATTAAAATTTACTGTGTGACACTGGCACATGGTTGAACTTCTTCAAGATTGGAATTTTATCTCTCTCATTGAAATGTTAGGAATAAATGAGGTAGCACATGCGAAACAGCCAGCAGAGTATAGAGTAAGTGCTCAACAAACTGATATGTGTTATTTCCCCAGGCCTGATTCTTGCTCTGCTTCTGCCTGCTTATTTGTTTCTTAGTTTTAACTTTCTGTCCCTGTGGAGTAGCTGGAGGCTTGGGGTAGAGAGAAAGAGGAAAAGAGAGAGACAGAAAAGTCAGGATAAGGGACATCCTTCTTTGAGTGGTTGCCCATCTAAAACAAAATGAAACAGAACTGAACCAAACTAATCAGAGAGATCTTCGCAAGGATACTGGTACTTACCTGGGAGTAGCACTGCAATGGGAATGGCAGAGCACATCAATGAGAATATGTATAGTAGTATAAACCATGGGCATAATTGAGAAGTTTCAAAGGACAAAAATGAAGATTACATCAGAAATTTTGAAACAATAGTTCCTGCTCACAATGATTAATAGCAAGAGTGGCATCAGTCCAAGGTTGAACAGATTGTTGCTGGGCAGATGTCCTTGTGGAAGCATTTTTTATGTAAGGTTGCAGTTGCCTCTGTGCAAGCTTGTGGTCTGGGGAAAGTCTTTTGTGACAGTTGCTGTCAGCCAATCATGTGTAAGAGCCCTTCTTTTTAATCTCTCAAGTTTGTTCCTCTTTTGGATAGGATTGACCCAGAAGGCTCCATTTTGATTCTGACAACTTTTATGTTTCTATCACGAGGTCAAGGACAAAGGAGAGGAAGAAGAGAGGAATTAGCAGTGGTGAAAATGTCACAAACTATGGATTATGCTTTGGAACATTAAGTATTAGTCATCTGACTTTCCCCTTTTGCATTTATTTATTTTCTACCCAGCAACACCACATTCTGATTTAGGTTTTTAAATTGAATGAATCATCCCATTATCCTTGAGAATTGCATCAGGGACAGAAAGTATTACCCTCATTTCACTAGTGAGAATCTGATAAACAGAGAGGCAAAGTAGTAATTGCTGCAAGATCACAAGGCCAGCAACAGTATTTATGGTCAGGATGCTGGTGCCCAGATATTGCCACATTCCCTGGAGACAGGATGCACATTATGTCAAGAGAAGAGCAAAAAAGGTAGCTTTATGAATGTAGAAGACTTGGGGGTAAACCATGCTGGTTGACCGCCCACCATATGCCAAGTAGTATGGCAAGCATTTTATGTTAGTATTTTGTCAAACTCCCACAAAGTAATATGAATCAACATATGAATCATGTTAGTATATATTCTTAGTTTATAGAGGAGCAAACTGAGACTTAGAGGGATTTAAATTGGTGTTCTTCTTGATTCTATAATTTCTATTGCTCTCATTACATCATGGAGCTCCTGGCTATTTGGTTCTGGTTTCTATTTCATAAACTCAAAGATGGGGCTTCCTCAACAGTAACTCTCTGTTCAAAGATGCCCGATCTCTAGGAACCCCTGAACCTACTTTTTAGGAATCAGATGCTCCCATTTTGACTGCTTACTGCTACTTCCTGTTCTCTTCTCCCATCTTCCTCCCAAACCTGAGAACTGAAGGGGCATTGCTGAAGTTTTCCAGGGATGATAAGCTCTACAATCACAGCAGTCTTAGACAGTGGTTATTTGCTACTGAATGCAATTCATGCCTGTAGATATTTATTGACTCCTTGCTCAAGCCAATACCTTGTTAGATTTATTTATGTCTGGAACTTGGCACATCTACTCTCTATTCTAGTACATAGCTTGAGTCAAAGCAACAAGCATTCCATTAATAATAAAGATGATGCTAAATAATAATGATGATAATGATAGCAATAATTAGCTGCCATAGAGCAAACACAGTAGTTAATACAAACCTGATCTGTTCTTCAAAATAAAACCAAGTGATAACTATGCTTATTTTCCTAATTGTACAGGTGAAGGAACTGGGAGTTTTAGTCGTATAGAACCACACACCTAGTAAGAGCAAAAGCTGGGATTTGAAACTCTGCATGTTAGAATATAAGGCCCCTTTAAAAAATAAGTTATCCTCTAAGTTTGTTGTGCAACAAATCATTCTAAAATTCAGAGACTTAAAACAATGACCATCTTATTTGGCTCATAATTTTGTGTGCCCTTGGGAGGTTTCAACTGATTTCTACTGCACCCTCTCATGTCTCTGGTCTGAGTCATTGGTGATTGGATGATTTATGCTGATTTGCTTGCCTGTCTCAAAGTTGATTGGCTACTGGCTGCAGTGTCCTGGTTCTTCTCTACCAGCTTCTCTGCAGTTACCCTGGACTTGTTCACGTGATGGTCTCAGAATTCTAAAGCTAGAAGGAGAGCAAACTTCATTGTCCCATCAATTTTTAAGTCTGTCGACCTCTCGGAGCCGCAGAGTGGCCTGGGCTGTTGGGATCGAAAGTCTGCGCAGACCTGCATCTCGGCGCGACTATTTGGGACTGGTAGGCCCGCCCTTCATCCACAGGAAACTGCCTGGAGACGGGCATCTGGGCCAGGTCTGTTTGGGCCCGTAGCCCCGCCCTTCACCCACAGGAAGTCTCCCAGAAAGCAGCATCACGTCCTGTCTGTTTGGGACCCGAACCTCTCGGACCCGCAGAGTGGCCCGGGCTGTTTGGATTGGGAATATTGTGGAGACTGGCATCTTGGCCAGGTCTGTTTGGGACCGGGAACTTTTCAGAAACCAACATTCTGGCCTGACTCTTTGGAACCTGTAGGCCCACCCTTCACTTGCAGGGAACCTCCTGGAGACCTGCCTGGGACAAAGCACAGTGGCCTGGCATGCCTGAGATTCCACAGGCTCTGGGGTGACCACACCCAGCATTCTCCTTACAAATTAGGGAGCCAGGAGCCCACAGAGGGGAGTTAGGACCCTGAGAGGAGGCCAAGAGCCTGTGGGGGAGCCACTGCCCCTCCAGGAACTGAGGGTGTAAAAGGTAATTCACCACACATGCAGAGAAAGCTTTGGAACACCGCTCAAAGTAAGGAAATATAGAAAAATGACAAAAAGAAAGACCAAAAGGCAGGCTCAAAGCCTTAGCCCTCCCCAAGAAAGCTTAGAAGCTGTGTACATGGAAGAAAAAAGAAGCCATACACCTGAATTGTCTGAAATGATATCAAATGAAATAAATATGCAAATAGGGAAAGCTATGGAGAAATTTAAACCAGAAATACTTGCCCAGGTAAAAGAAGAATTGATAAAAATAGTGAAAGAAATAGTGAATGCATCTAGTGAAAACACAGCTAAAAAATTAGAGGAACAAAGCAAACAGATAGAATCCCTGAAAGAACAATATAAGAAACAAACAGAATGCATAAAGCAGATTCAAAGAGATATACAGGAAATCAAAAATTCTATTG